>BKCP01011625.1:2437934-2465758 GCA_008636005.1 Striga asiatica | reverse complement strand
ATTAAAAATTCTATTAGTAATTAAAAATTATATTAGTATATAAGAAAATTATGGCTAGGGGCATAATTCTAATATAAAAAAGTTATATTAATATATAATAATATATATTAAAAATTCTATTAGTAATATAATATTGTATTAGTAATATAATAATTATTTTCTTATATACTAATATATTAATTTTTTTAGTATATACTAATAAAAAGTATTTATAAAAAACTAATATTAGTATTTAGTATTAAATTAATAGTATAAAATTATGTAATAGGAAAAATTTATATTAGTATAAATTATTAATATATATGAATGTATTATCTTATAACGTAAAATTTACTGATATAACGTTAGAAGTTTGAATTGATTACATAATAAATTACAAATTAATTACTATTATTATTTGAGAGAAGTTATAATTCATAATTTTGTAACATTATTAACATACATCATAACATATTGCAGGTGCCACTCGAAGATTTTGGAGGAGACGGTGAAGATTACCGATCTTGTTTTGCTACAAATGAGCTATTTGATAGTCACGAGGAAGCTATTGAATGGGCAAAAGACATTGCAATGATATGGAATTTCGAATTGGTCATCTCGAGACACGAAAAAGATGGAATGGTTCGGACGTTGAGGTGTCATCGAGGGGAACTTTACAGAGGCAAGACAGGAAAACTAGAAAATCTTGTGAATGCTGTTTTGAGACGTTCGAAGACTAAATTTACTGGCTGCCCTTTTCGAATAAAAGTCAAATTTGAAGCAAATTCCAAAAAATAGAGTATCTGGCTTCATTTAGAAGACGAGAAGGGATTTCATAATCATGCTTTGGCTGTGCATCCCGAGGGTCATCGACAGATGAGCCGACTCAGCGATTCATCCAAAGAGATTGTCCGTGATATGACTGATGCTCAGGAAAGACCGAGAATAATATTGGCTGCAATTCAGGAGAAAAACTCAGTGGACAACGCTATTTGCCGACAAGTGTATAACTATAGAGGTCAATTGCGAAAAGACCGTCTGGAGGGTAGAGATATTGTTGGCCAGCTTCTGCATTTGGCTAGGGGCAGCAACTACATAGTTTACACAGATGTTGAGCCGGACACACAGGAATTGACATGTGTGTTCATGTCGCATCCAGGAGCAGCCAGTCTATTCCGGACATATTACTGGTATGTCGGTATAGATTCCACGTACAAAACCAACATGTATGTTACATTACGTTATAAATAGTAATATAATGTGAATCTTAAAATTGTATGTTTGAGTAAGTTTTTTGATTCTATGTTTTTTCTTCTTGCTGCTTTCATTTACACAGGTACCACATGCCGTTGGTTGAGATGGTTGGAATGACACCGTGCAACAAGAATTTCTTAATTGCTTATGCAATTATCAAGGACGAGACCGAGTACAACTATGACTGGGTCCTACAGCGGTTAAGACTTCTGATACGGCCTGATGTACATCCTACAGTCATTGTAAGTGATAGGGAGTTGGGGTTGATCACTCCTATTCAGAGGAATTTTCCGACGACGCCACACTTACTCTGCATGTGGCACATCAACAAGGATGTAGAAGACAAGGTCTATCGATTAACGTCGACAACCACAACTAAAAATAAGATCCTCGCGCAGAAGTTCACGCACGGCAAGTGGAAGAAGGTTGTCGAGGCGAACACGTGGGACAAATACAAAACTGCCGTAAGTGATTTGGCTGCTACATACGCGGCATTTCCTCGTGTGCTGGAATATGTGGATCAGACATGGCTAGTGCATAAGGAGAAGTTTGTCAAAGTGTGGACGGACACTGTCTTACATTTTGGCAACACAACGTCGTGTAGGGTGGAGAGTTCCCACGCTACGTTGAAGCGGTGGCTTAACACGTCGACTGGTTCGCTCGACACGGTTTGGGAGAAGATTGACAAGGAGATTGATTCTCAACTGACTAAAGTCAGGTATATTTTTTAATTTATACAATATGACTATGTTATTAATGCATTAATTATAAATTTTAATTGGGTCGAATGTTATGTTATGTAATGTATTACCAGGGAGATGCTGGAGTCTTCGAGACTTAGGATGAATACGGGCTTCAGGGGATTCCCTTTCGAGCAGTTGACACTGCGGGTCTCGCATTACTGTATGGATATATTGAATGATGAGCTTCAGAAGATGCGAGACTTCGGCAAAAATGTTTCAGAGCACTGCGATTGTGCAGTAAAATACACTCATGGACTTCCTTGTGCCTGTGAGTTAAGGGAGGCACACACTGTACGTAGAAATATTACGACCGACGACATCCACATCTTCTGGAGCACACTAGAGGTGACGCAGCCAAGTATAATTGCGAGATTAATAAATCTATAGAACATCATGCTGAACATTTTTTTTCTCCTAAATTTTGTTTAATTTATAGAAATTTTGATAGAGCATATTGTACAATTCTTTAAATTTTCGGTACGGACAGGTCAGCAGAGTGCATCGGCGAGTGGATGGACTGATCATGATTATTTTCGGAGGCTTGCCGAGGAGGTTGAAGCAGCCAATCCTGCGACTGTACGGTACCTGAACCATCTCATCGACTCTCAGCTTCACCCTGATCAACAGGGATACACAGAACCTGCAGTGAAGGAAAATCCGAGAGGTCGGCCCAAGAAGAAAAATTCAACGAAACGCGATCTATCGAGATGGGAGTACAGTGAAAGAGGCCGTACGGCGGGGCGTAAAAGCACTTCTTCGTGTGCTCCATCGCAATCGGGGTACACGGAAACAGGTCGTCGGCCGGGGCGTAAGAGCACTTCTTCTTGTGCTCCATCGATGTGGGACTACAGGGAAAGAGGTCGTCCGGTGGGTCGTACAAGCACTTCTTCGTGTGCCCCGACAAGCTCATCGTCTCAAGATCCGACAGGTAATTTAATTTTATTTTTTATCTGAACGATGACTAATTATGTTTGTAAATTCAATTACCTAAATTATGACGTGTAATTATTCTGATATTACAGATACATTCGAGACAGATTTTTTTCAGTACCGACATTGTGGTAGGATTCCCTACGTAGTTCACAGCTACGTACAAAGTTATCTGGATGTGACGCTGGACGGGAACTGCGGATTTCGGGTGGTTGCGAGTTACATTTATAGGGATCAGCAGAAGTGGGATGTGGTAAGAAGAAATATTGCAAATGAGGTTGCAACCAACATTCATTTGTACGCTCCATTTTATTGGGATGGAGTCGACGTCGCAATCGATCGTATAAGATGGGACGGGGGTCCTTGTGGCGAGGAGCATTGGATGAATGCTACCGGCGACCTTTGCTACACTGTTCAATGCAGTTGTCGTGTTGTTAAGTTATGGTCCCAACGATAACAATATGGACATGGCCAGTATGACGGTATTCCCGATCCGCGCACCATCCACGGCTACACGATCTGACTGTGAGATCGTCATAGGTCATCTTGGTTCCTACGCGCACTTCATTCGTGTCAATCTGTGTTCTGATTCTCCATTACCGCCTTTGTGTTTTTTGTGGGAGAAATACGGAGATGTTTCGGTTTGAGATTGGCCGTATCAGTACCAGAGCAGGTTCCAGTTGTGGCATGATATTCGTACTGCAGCTGGAATTTGATATATTGTGATATTCGACTTATGTCTGCGGTTTTTTTTTTAAATTTTATTTTCATGCGTTACGAGTGATAGATTGTGATATCTCGCCGTGTCTACCGTTTCACGTGATATAATGGGAGAATTTTTTGTTTACATGAAAATAAAATTAAGTAACCACAAATAAAAAAAAAACAATTTTTCTGCAACAAAAAACCAACATCCAAAACAAAATATAAAAAAGAAAAAAGTTAAGTATTTATTACATCACTACTGCGCTCTGTCGAAATCCAACTTCAACTGAGCCAATTTTTCTGCATAAATTGCCGCCATTTCAGAAGCAACTGTCGCGAACTCCCGATGCATATCTGATGAAAGGGACATGGACCGTCCGACCCACTACACAAAGCACAAAGAAAATATATACACATAATTAAAATATAAAAAAAATTGTAATGAACGAATACTAACTAAATTTAGTAAACGACTTACGTAATCTGTGTTGGCGCGCGCAGGGACAGCCTCGTTGTCCGCCTGACTGTCGGGTAAGAGTATAGGATGAGAATAACGCTCATACCATCGCTGGTAGTCCTCATGGGCCGCCCCTAGATCATCTGCGGTGGTGAGAGTAAAATCAGACAAGCGTACAGAATGCAGTACCGGGAATTGATCCCAGTGATCTACTGCAGCGTCCGATACATGCTCAACCCTGTACATCCTAGCATTCCAACCACGAAATACAGTGATCGGACGATCCATGCGGGGAGGGATCGTTTGGACGTAGCCCAACTGACGCAAGAAACGCATAGGCATGTACGGCTCCACAATATCCCGGTACCTAAGGCATCCGTAATAAAGGGTCCTGGGCTCCTGCAAATGTGGGTTGGGGCCGTATGGCAGCCAGTTTACCTGTTCACAATTGTATAAAACATTTATTCAAACAATTCGAGTATTCTAAATAACTTTCAAGTAAATGTAATAAAATAACTTAACGTACCTCGGCGGTTGTGAGTCTGTCAAGCTGCCTACGGAAATGCTTGAGGCGCTTATCTGAGTTATCTGGGACGGGGGTCCTCCACAAGGCTGATCGGGCCAAGCTGTCAGGCTCGGAGGCCATACGCGAACCGGCGGGTCGGAAGGTGGGGAAGTACTCGTATATCCAGGACTGCATGAGAGTCAAGCAGCCCGCCACTCCCCCCGACTCCCCCCTACTGGCCATACCTAAATGTCTGAATAGGTATGCCAGTGCGGCCGAGCCCCACGAGTAAGCCCCAACACTGTGCAGGTCCTCCATCATCTCGTGCAGGATTTTAGGACTGACCCTGTTACCACTCTTGTCTGTAAACAAGGTGGTAGCGAGCAACACCCACAGCCAGCCAATCGCCACATGCTCAGCCGACCGACCTGCGCCATTCTTCTCCAACGCAGTAAAAACGGCTTCATTCGTCACCGAGCCGTGACCCCAAAACTTCGCTATCAGCGTTGTCTGGTCCACCCCCAGGAGCTCCATGCAGTGCGCTTGCTATGTCAAGGTGTCGGGGTCCCCTGTGACTAACGCACCGACGACAGGAACCCCCAATATCGCCCTCACGTCGTGCAACATGATACTCATTTCACCAAAAGGCAGGTGAAACGAGTTGGTATCCGGCTGCCAACGCTCCACAAATGCTGAAATAAGTGGAGTGTCAATGTGGTCATGCATGCTGGACGCCAAATGTGACAGCCCGGTCGGACGGATCAGATCTAGCGGAGCCTCAGCCATCTGTACGAGCCACTCCCTCAAAACACCGTTCGCTGACATCCTGTTTTGGCACTTCAACGTGCCTCTAACACGTCCTGTCCAAATCCAGGAGGCTACGTGCCCTAGAAAACTAGGGATAACACTCCCGTCAAAGGGGCCACTGGGTACTGGGGATTTAACAAGCCAGTCGTCACACTTAGTGCGTTTGCTACTCGCCCTTGTATTATAATAGAACAATCAATATATATACGACATACTGTGATTGATTGTATCAATGATGCGCTGTTATTAAATAAAATAATATCTAATGGTAAACAACAATAAATACGTAAATCATTTACCTGAAGATGATGCAACGCTCGTATAACGGCCCCCAGCCTGTCGTGGAGGATCAACTCGGCCGAGTCGTTTAGCTGGACGTGCCTGTGGCTGGGTCTGTGGCTGCTCAGCTGCATCAAAGTCATCATCATAAGCCTGCTCGTCATCATCATATGTCTGCTCGTCATCATCATAGGCCTGCTCATCATCATCATAGGTCTGCTCGTCATCGTCATCATCATCAGCAACATCATCATCATGCCTCGGACTCCTGACTGTCGACTTAATGGAGTCCCGCCGACGAACAATACGTATAGCCGGGAGACGTCCAGAACTGCTACGCCTCAGTGACAAGGACTGCTGACCACTCCAACTGCCAGGCATGAATGGGCCAGACTGAGGCATGACTGGGCCATACTGCTGACCACTCTGTATCGGAGCAACATGATGTCTCGAACTACCAGTTTGGGCAGTCTGTACCCTGCGAGCATGAAGGCGCATCCGTTCCCTCTCCCGCCGAACGGAAGCATTCACATTTCGAGAGGATGTGTGTCGGGGTCCAGAACCCTCGAACTCGACAATATACTCATCAGCCTAAATAAAAAATTTTAAACTAATAATTAATATAAATATTAATATTGTTTAATATTAATATATTTGTTTCTTAATAATATATTATTAATATTTTTTCATTAATCATAGATACCTGTGGTAACTCAAAAAAATAAATAATTTTTAGAAGAAAATATAGTGAATAATGTATATATAATACTAAACTATTAAAGATTATTGAATTAAACATTTAATATAGAAAATTATTACCTCAAATTGCAGATAAAAAGCAGGCAAAAATGATGAGAAATACTTACATGTTGAAGAATTCAATGATAGAAATGCAAAGTTTTTGACTTTGCAACAACTCCATTATGTCCTTCTGAAATATGTACAAATCTTTTCTCTCTCCAAAAATCTTAGCCGAGATATTTATGCAAATTGAATCTTTTATATAACGTGCGCCATCCACAAAGTTGTCACGACATTTGTCTCAGGTTCGATAATCGGTTTTGGTGTCACTGGCTTCGACTGAAATTTATCCTATGAATGAGAAATTTATTCATATAAAATTGCCAAGAGAATGTAAATTCATGAGATTACTCATAAAGTAATTTATTTTATTCTAGATAACTTGTAAGAACAGAAAAACCATTCAAGACTATAGTGTCAGAATTTTTTTTTTGGAATTTTTTCGAACGATTTGTTCAATTTTTTTTTTCTTGTGAGTTTTTGAGAGTGAGAGGGAGACTTGGGGTGGGGTGCGGTTTTGTCCCTTTTTCTGATTTATTTTTTTTATTTTTTAATTTTTTTATTTTTTTATATTACTAAGGGTATTTGTGTCTTTTTTGGGTGCGGTAAAAGTAATTTAAGTACGGTATTTAGTAAATGAGTAATAATAATAATATTTTAATAAAGATTCATTGGGTATCGTTGATTTGAACAAAATCAATGGTTCTAGACACTCCATAGCAGTGAATTTGGGAGCAGCCATTTTTTTTTTCTTTTGATTAATTGTATGTTTTGCGCCCACCAGAAGTCGCCTTTTGTTTCTTCATTCTCTTTCTTTTTTTTTTTCTCCGTTGAGTTGGTCGTCTTTTCGCAATCGATAATTCTCTTGATTTCTGGAAATGCGGGTTAAAAAGATGTGATTTGTGATCTAGTTTGCTTCAATATTCGCTTCCCTCCATAGTTCAATTGGGGTTTTCAATTCAATCGTAGGGGCAAATACTGATCGATTTACGTTCAGATTACAAAATTCTGGTCTCAGGCATTGTTTAAATTAGATCCTGCGCTGTTCCCACTAAGTCACGCATAGAAAGAACAGGCGTTAGAAAATCGTTTACAATCTCCCAAAATTCGTTTACCATCCCTGAGAATGTGTTAAATGCTTCAGCTAAATGCTGGGGATATTAGGGGAAAACAAGCTTGTCCTATGCTTTCGAAACATCAGGTTTCCTGTTAAGAAAAACAGGGGCCTGAAACTCTCCTTGGGCATGGGCTGCATTTGCTCCAAAATAGCAAAGGATGAGAACGAGGTCAAGAAAAAGGAGAAAGCCTCCAAAGGATCCTCGAAAAGCTCGGTCAGGAAGGAAGATGTTGTTGTTGAGGCCGATAGCAAAGGCAATGAAGCTACCGCAAAGCTTATAAAACAGAAAATGCCGAGAAAAGCGTGGGGCCCACAGGTGATAAGAAGCCTATGGTTTTTGAGAATGCTGTTATTGGGCAGCCTCAGATTTGTCGGGTATTGAGCATGAAGAATGGGGTTGACGGGTCACAGGTAGTTGCGGGGTGGCCATCTTGGTTGACTTCGGTGGCAGGGGAAGCCATTAAAGGATGGATACCTCGAAAGGCGGATTCTTTCGAGAAATTGGATAAGGTGTGGTGTAATAATCAGCTTTTTTTGTCTGTATATTTACCGGGAGTATGATTGTTCTTGTTCTATAGGTTTGGTGTTCTTTGGGTGCGGACATTTTGGGTTTTTGTTCCCTTAGAATCTATTGGTGTTACTTTTTCGTCTGTCTTTGTATTCTAAAGGAAGTTTGGTGGAATTTTGGAATTAATGTTTAGGGTGTAGATTTTTGCCGACTTTGGCCGTTTTAGGTTCTCCACATGCTGCTATTTACTGCTAATGCAGGTCCTTCATATGCCTCAAACATTTGTTATAATTGTTGTACAATGTTATTATTTTTTACCAGATAAATGAGTTGCTTTCCTGGTAGCAATGCATGTTAGGAACTAAGCAGTAAATTAACTCTGAAGCAATTTTATGGAATTTATATGAGAACATTGACATTTAAACTGTTTCTACTGTAATGCAAATCTCCCAGATTGGTCAGGGTACATACAGCAGTGTGTATAGAGCTCGTGACCTTGAAACTGGAAAAATCGTCGCTTTGAAGAAGGTGCGGTTTGTGAACATGGACCCAGAAAGTGTCCGTTTCATGGCTAGGGAAATCCTTATCTTACGCAGGCTCGATCACCCTAATGTCATGAAGCTTCAAGGTCTCGTCACTTCTAGGGTTTCGGGGAATCTTTACCTTGTATTCGAATACATGGAACACGATCTTGCTGGACTTTCGGCTTCCCCACTAGTTCGCTTTACTGAATCTCAGGTGTGTTGTTGATATATTATTTTCATTTCCATTTTTGTTTCATTACTTCATGGATGTAATGTCTTTTATATGCAAGTTATTGACGGCAATTTTACGTAATGTGCAAGCAGATAAAGTGTTTCATGCAACAGCTGCTTCGTGGGCTTGAACACTGTCATAACCGTGGAGTCTTGCATCGTGATATTAAGGGCTCAAATCTTCTGATTGACGGTCATGGAAATCTTAAGATTGGTGATTTCTGGCTGGCCACCTTTTTTCGGGCCAATCAAAAGCAGGCCCTAACTAGTCGTGTTGTAACCTTGTGGTATCGACCTCCCGAGCTTTTGCTTGGTTCTACAGACTATGGCGTAGCTGTAGATTTATGGAGCTCGGGTTGCATTCTTGCCGAACTATTTGCGGGGAAACCAATCATGCCCGGAAGAACAGAGGTACAATCTATTTTTTTTTTTCATCAGTAAATGTAAATTTATAAATAAAAACTTGTGTACAAACGACCGAAAGTCAGCATACAAAAGCGCAATGGGAGCCACAAGCTTGGCTCCACACTCGCATATGAACGGTCTAAGAGGACAACCACATGTCGGTTGTTCACTCAAGTCTCTAATAAGACAAAAAGTGTCAAAACACTAATGTTACACGGCACTATGCTCGGCTCGACTCCCTCCGCGGCCAAGGCGTCGTTGGACAAGCTCTTGCCTTTACTCTCGAGCTCCCAATGCAAGAGAAGTCTATCATAAACTCGACAAGTACATTCGGGTACACCGCAAATATTGTACGATAAACATGTGTTTTAATCTTACGTATCACAAGGGTCGTAGGTTGAGATTCGTTATAAAAAACTAACCTATTTCTCGCATTCCAAATGAAGCAGACGGTAGCCGCGAGCGCTACTTTCTTCAACTTGGTTTGCCAACTAGCCCCTCTTACCTCCTTCTCGATCCATTTAAGGGCCCCTTTGAGAGTCGATGGCCTATGACGGAGTTATCCCAATCACGGATCACCCCCAATATTTCCAAGCTAAAAGGGCATTCAAAGAAAAGATGACCCGATGATTCATCCACACTACCACAAAGAGAACAAGTCGGGTCTACATCAAGGAACTCTAACCGATCCTTTGTACGGAGACGATTGAGCACTCCTAGCCAAAGAATGAAGGAGTGTTTGGGGGTATTGCAAGGCCCCCAAATTACCCCCGTCTAAGGCATCAAAGTACCGTGAGGCCTTAGGAAATCGTAGCAACTTCTCAACCCATCTTGTTTGCCTCGCGAACTCCATCGATGAAGTAGGGCCTTCGCGGCTTGCTCACTTCCCGCTTTATCTACCAAGACCCTTCGGATCTCGAAGAGGTATTTGAAAAGGGGCGAGTCATCCTTGTGAATTTCCATTCCCACACGGATTTGCCCCCCAAATATATGTTGTGGATCCATTTGTACCATAAGGTGTCTTTCTTGGCTTGCATATTTCAAAGAGTACGAGCTAGCAACGCTTGGTTCCAAGCACTCAAGTCACGAAGACCCAAGCCCCCTTCCGAGCGCGGGAGACACAAGTTATCCCAAGCAACGGTAGCACTTTTCAAGCCCCAAAGAAATCGCCTACAAAGTTGTATAATTTTGGTGCGCACTATAGTAGGTAAGTGAAAGATCCCCAACAAAAAAAACTCAATACCTTGGATCACCGAGCGGATGAGTTCCACTCTACCGGCATATGAGAGAGTATGGCCACTCCATCTAGTAAGTTGTGCCTCGATTTGCTTGACCAAGCCATCAAATAGTTTAGCGGTGACACGCTCCGCGGTGAGTGGGACACCTAGATACCGAAAGGGCATTGGACCACATTGCAAGTGGGTCTCGTCAAGAATTGTTGCCCGGTTAGCATCTTGTACTCCCTCCAAATATATTTTTGATTTTTGGACATTCATTTCTAGCCCCGATTTAGCCCCAAAGTCTTTAAGGCAATTCATGAGAATTTGGATGGACAAAGGGTCGCCTCGGGATAGTAGCATGAGATCATCGGCAAAGGCAAGGTGTGTGATTTTGAGACGCTCACACATCGGGTGGAATTTGAAGCTTGAGCCCTCCCCCGTATTGCATTTGATAAGTCTTGAAAGGTATTCAATGCAAATCACAAAAAGGAAAGGTGAGAGAGGGTCACCTTGCCTAAGTCCACGCGCCCCTTTGAAGTGACCTTTAAGGCTCCCATTGATAGATAATGAGTAGGATGGGGTTGTAACGCACTCCATAATCCACCTCGTGAAGGCCGATGGGAAGCCAAGGCCTTCGAGCACTTGTTTCAAGAATGCCCAAGAAATTGAGTCAAAGGCCTTACGGAGGTCAATTTTAATGGTACAACTTGGGGTGACTCGTTTCCTTATGTATTGACGGAGCATTTGTTGCATAAGGTGGATGTTGTCCGACATATTCCTTCCTTTAACAAAAGCTGTTTGGGCCTCATCAATGATGAAATCAAGGACTTCACTAACTCTCCGAGCAAGGATCTTGGAGCAAATTTTGTACAACGTGTTGCAACACGCAATTGGCCTAAAGTCCGTCACACACGAGGAGTGTGAGGACTTCGGGACAAGCGTAAGAACGGTGTGATTCCATTGCTTGAGGAGGGAGCCGGAGCGAAAGAATTCTTGAATAGCCAACACTACATCGGCCCCAACTATGGTCCAACTCTTCAAGAAGAAGGAGGAGGTATAGCCGTCCGGATCCGGGGATTTTTTCCCCGACAATGTCATGAAGGGTGGCCTTGATATCGGCTGGGGCAAGGAGTGAACTATGGTGCTCGTCGGTAATGCGCGGTCCCGAATAAAGGACGTGGGGATCCACATCCTCCGTATCAATACCGGTTCCCAAAAGCGACTCATAGTATCCCACAAATTCCTTAGCGACTTCATCAAGGGAGTCAGTCACGGTACCATTTTCCCGATTGATTGATGCTATAAAATTACGCTTCGATCTTTTCTTGACCAAGGCATGGTAGAACTTGGTACACTTGTCTCCCTTTACTTGGAAGTTGCATTTGGCCTTTTGTTGGTAGAAGAGCTTCTTCGCCTTGGCCAAATTAAGTACTTGAAGTCGAAGGGAAGGCATCATAGACTTGGTGTCGGTATCATCGGGAGTCATGGAGCGTTTGTTGGGCTAGCTTGAGGGCACTCTTTGCTTCTTTGGCCCGAGATGAGATATGCGATTAGGATTCCTCATTTAGTGCCTTAAGCTTGCTCTTAAGGTTTTTCAACTTTGTGCTAAGTCAGAATTTTCTCGTTCCCCCTCCTCCTTGGTTCCAAGTATCTTGGACACACGGCAAAAAATTCACATGATCCGTCCACATATTAAAGAATCGCTAAGGAGTCCCACTAGTACTTCTAGCCTCAAAGATAGTCACAATACAAGGGGAGTGATCGGAGATACCCGGGGCTAAAAACTTCGCGTGCGAAAAGAAGTTGACATTCTCCCAAAATGAATTCACCATAGCCCTATCAAGCTTCGACCACACAAGATTGTTGGTCCAAGTGTGAAAGAAACCACTCAAAGGAATGTCCGATAACCCCAAGGTAGCACAAGCATCCAAAAGGTCCATTGTGTCCCGACTAGTTACTCTCACCCCCTTGATTCTCTCCTCCGGCTTGAGGATAGTATTAAAGTCCCCAAGAAGCAACCAAGGTAGAGAGATCTTCCACGGGAGGCCTTGAGCGTTTGCCACAATAATTTTCGATCTCCTCTCGAATGAAGTCCATAGATAAAGCTAGCAACAAAAGTGTGATTACTAACCTTACAATGGACCGTAGCAAAAATAACTTGTGGCATGATGTCCTCCACCATGAGGTCAACTCTCGTAGGGTTCCAAAGAATGGCGATACGACCACGATCGATTACATCAAAGTTATCACAAAAAGCCCAACCCGACAACCTCCTATTCACAAAGAGAGAGAGACGCCTATTGTCGGTTTTCGTCTCCAAAAGACCCAAAACGTCTATATTATTCTTCTGGATGAGGTTAGCAACCTCATCTTGCTTTAGGGGCCCGTTGAAGCCCCTAATATTCCAAAAGGCGAGAATCATTGCGAAAAGGAGGGAAAACCCCTTTCTTCAAGTGTGTTCCCTTGTCCGTCTCTTTCCTCGCATTCGGTTTGTCTCTAGGCTTTGTTGCTTGTCCCACAAGTGAGCTAAAATGGCCACGGAACTACTCCGTTTGTGTCCTTTGTTGTGCTTCCCCACCATTTGGAAGGAAGCGTCATCATCATCCGGGGGTGAGGCCTCCGGATTATGGGTGACCTTGTCACCGGGTGTGGTGGAGGATGAACTGGTGTCTGAGGAGCTAACGGTCTCCAAAGGGGCATTTTTCAAGCCTTCATTATTCCCTTTCTCCTTTGTCACCTCGCCTAATGCTTCCTTGGGCATTTTACCCACAACTCCTAACTCCATGGGTTTGCTAGCAATGCCTTCAAGTTGGTCTATAGTCGCTTCACCTCTTGTAACCTTGGCCTTCTTACCCACAAGCCCAATCTTCTTTGGTGCGTTATCCTCGGTTTTCTTAGCGGCCTCCAAGGGTGCTCCTTCTTCAAGGTTTTCCGGTTCCCCGGTAGTTTTCTTACCTTTGGCCTTTTGGTGGCAATGTGTTTCCCACAATTGGAAAGTGTGTGTCCAATAAACTTGCAAAAGGTGCAATACTGGGGGACGAACTCATATTCCACCTTTTGCTCGAACAAGAGTCCTTTTTTGGAGGTGCAATAATGGGGTACAATCTAAATTTTTAATAGCTTTTCCAGTTGTTGAGTCCATTTGATTTGAGATTTTTCTTGTCTATAGACTAAATAGGATGATGTGACAGAATATTATTGCCTAATTGTTGTGTGAATTACAGATGGTATTATTTTCCATTTGGGATGTGAAAGTGTTTGTGCTTGGTTATGCTTTATAATTTCACTTTAGCGTTCTCTTTCTCCTAATTGTGATTTCAAGTGTGGCTCATGGGAAAACCTTTGAGTAGCTCTGGCAAATATGTTGATTTAATGTTATTTTGGTTGTATGCTTCCCAGCCTTGTACGGATGGCCTCACTATATTCTTTGATATAAACTATATTAGCCTATTTTAGGTGCTAGATCACATTATATTCAACTTCACGTTTTGTTTACTCAAGTCATCATAGTAGTGTTAAAGAACTTGTCTTTAAGTTTCATTTGGTGCATATCTATAGAAACTTGTCTAAACACTGGCCTTTTTAAAAATTAAAAATAAAAAATAAAAAAATCTGATTGACTATGTATGCAGGTTGAACAGCTTTTACAAAATCTTTAAACTTTGTGGTTCGCCCTCGGAAGAATACTGGAAGAAATCAAAGTTACTGCATGCTACAATCTTTAAGCCTCAGCAACCTTACAAGAGATGTGTGGCTGAGACATTTAAAGATTTCCCTCCTTTGGCTTTATCACTTCTTGAATCTCTTCTTGCTTTTGAACCGGAGCTTAGAGGGTCAACAACTTCTGCACTTCACAGTGAGGTAACACATTTTGTTCCTCTTTTCATTTTCTTCCTATAGCAACTTTGACTTTCCCAAGAGCGGTCCCTTGAAATTTTGATTTCTATAGTTGGACTTATGTGAATAGGTAGGCAATATCTTTTCTCTTCTTTTTGGGTAGTCAATGTGACAAAAACGTCGTAGTTAGGTTCCCTTCTTTTTTTGGTCAAAGAATAAAATATAGCTATATTTTCGTGAGTTGTTTATTCACGAGTCACCTCTTTTTTCAGTTCTTCACGACAAAACCTCTACCTTGCGACCCTTCATCTCTACCGAAATACCCACCTTGCAAAGAATATGACATCAAAGCATGAGATGAGGAGGCAAGAAGGTATAAATACCATCTGTATTGACAAAGTTGTTTACACGTTTTTACAGTTTTTTGTCTGAAACAGCTAAATAGCTGCCAGTATGTATGTATAATTCTTAGTTCATAAATTGTAAGTCTTGTTGGTTTGTTATTTATGCATAACTCCAGACAGAGTGCGGCTGGTGGAAAGAGAGGCCGAGTCGAGTCATCCAGAAAAGTCTCCAAAGCAATCCCAGCACCTGATGCTAATGCTGAGCTGCCAGCTTCAGTACAGGTATATATTATTCTCAGTAAATTACAAGTAGAGTTAAATGTAACTATTGTTTTAAATTTTTAACCTCCTGAGGCTTAGTTAGCTGATTTTAAAGCTTATTACATGTTTTGCTTTTATTTTGATATTAAGTTGTTCAAGTGCTTGGATAACGATGAATATCTTAGCATTTTATTTTAGGATCTTATTAGATAAAACCCCTCTAAAAAAAACCTAAAACATGAGAGGACTTATAATCCTCCCATCTCATATTTTCAGAAAAGGAAAGGGCAACCAAATCCAAAGAGCAACAGCGAGATTGACTCCTCAGGATATCGAGACTTAAAAACTCAGAGGTCTTTCAAGCCCCAGGGGACAGCTGTCCAACTGGCTCGGTTTTCCAACTCGGTAGCTGCCCGAGGCAGCTCACAGCTTGATTTCAGCCGAGATTCGAGTGTTCATGCAAACTTGCGAAATCCATATGAACGGATGGAAGATGCTGGAGCAGTCGAATAATCTGCTGGGAAAAGCTGAGTCCACATGCAAGATCAATGGGCAGGCGCCTAATCTGAAGGAGGCTAATATGGTAATCAAGTCGAGATTTCTTTCTCTTACTATCAATCAGGTTTAGTTTAGTAGGATCATATTTTAAGGGGATATCTGTAATTTGGAAAGATAATGGGCTGTTTTTGTAACTAGGCTAAAGTAGTGCAATTTTTGATCTTTTGAGGGAAGGAATCCACATACAGTGAAAAAAAAAAAGCATAAATTGTAGCAAACCCCATGAGCTATGGGGATTTGGCAATTAACCTACTAATATAGTTTGTTGCATTTACACACATTGTACAATGCAAAATTGTAGGTTTATGCTTTCAAGAAGACAAGAATGCACTATTCTGGGCCATTGCTGCCTCCTGGTGGAAGTGTGGAGGAGATGCTTAAAGAGCATGAAAAACAGATTCAGTTAGCTGTTAGAAAAGCCCGTGACAAGAGTAAGAGCAGGCTAGGCCAGCTTGATAATGGACATATAGATACACTCCTAGGATACGTTAATGGCCGCTGATTATAAAAGGTTCAAACTTTGAGCTGCATCAAAATGTGCATGTCCTCTTTTACCCCTGGATTGTATATTTTTGTTGGGTATTGAGCGAGTCAAAATATTGCCGTTTTATGCAGCTGACGAGTAAATAATAACATTTATTTCATGTCCATTGCCAGCTTGGCTTTGAAGATGAAGAAAAAACTGGAAAATGTAAAATGTAATTTTCTTATATTCTTGGAGCAACTCTCCAAGAATTGGGTGATTATTGATTGTAAGATGAGAGAAGGAATTTTTTTGGGTTTGTAAGGTCGAAAAACATGTATGTACAGTATTTAAATCGTGTATATCCTTTCTTTTCCAATGAAGGTTGATAATTTTTTGGTAAACTAGACTGTGAAATTAGGGTAGATATGTAATAGGGGCCGACTATCGAAAATATCATGTACAGGCTTTTGGCAAAACTTGATGTCACCGAGTTGCCGAGTTGAGACAAAGAGAATGTTTTTCCGGAATTTTTATTAAAAAAATGTATAGTAATATATTACAGCCATACGAAAAAGGAAATTTTATATGTGCTCGAGGGTATTTCGATCTAATATTTTTCAATGATCAATATTGTGGCATTTCTGTTTTTGCAATCATCTTTTAGGACTTGGAGGGGTCGGTATTTACAAACAAAAGGTTAAAAAAAAACATTAAATATTTTGTGCTAGCTAGGAGCGTAGGGTGGCGCGTCCATGCAATCACCCATTTAGAAGATGAGACAGATTGCTATTTTCCCCTTAGATGTCTGAAAAAAAAAAAAAAGATGAGACAGATTGGGTGGTGTCATCAGTTTTATCAGTTCTGCGTTCAGACAAGGGGGTGCTCGCCAATATTCCCTGAGAAGATTCATAGGGTGATTGACAAGAGTTATTTCTGTCGATCAAGGTATCGGTAGACCTAACTTCGTGTCCCTGAGCCGCTTACGTGATGGTGTGCATGTCTTTGTGGGTCGCTCACTTTAGTGTTCGCTTGATCCCGTATTTGTGCTGCACCCATATTTTACCATAAACTTATTTCATAAGTTTTTTTAGGTAATTTTTCAAATAAGCTAGTTGAAAATTTTATTTCAGATAGCTTATCAGTTAATTTTACCAAGAGTAATGTTATTTATCCACGTGGATGACAACTTGGGTTATAACCCAAGTGCAATGCGTTATAAAAAAAATTAAAAAATAATGCATTTATACTTGAGTTGTAACTCAAGTTGTCATTCAAATAGACTCTATAGCATTACTCACCAAATACTTTTATTTTATAAGCTATTTTTACCGTTGTAAGTCATAAGCTATGAACAATAAGTTCAAAAATTACATATCAACTAATTTTACCAAACATAATCTTATACTTGAAAGGAGTAAAAATTGCTATACCCTCAAGTTAGTGTACCAAATCTGCTACCACCCTATAGTTGGTGGGTCACTTTTGCAATTTAGCGACAGATGGTGTGTTGGAGACATAACAAGCATTTACTCTGTATTACAATACCTCTAACTACCGCTACCATATTAGAACTAGAAGTACCAATTTTTCTGTACGTCTTCACAATCTAATAAAATCACTTATTTCTCGTTTCTTTTCAAAACTCCGATAATCGCAAGGCGGCCGGAGAAAAACATGAGCGGCGAATAGTAAGAATCTCAGATGGGTTTTCAATTTATGTATTCGTTTCTACTCATGTTTATTACTTTTTGTCATGTTGATTTTTTTTTTTTTTTTTTTNAATTTTATTTTTGTATAGCGACTATTTGTTCAAGCTTCTTTTAATCGGCGACTCGTCGGTCGGCAAGTCTTGTCTTCTTCTCAGATTCGCTGTACGTTTTAATCGGTTTTTTTAAGTTTTGTTATCCTTTTCTTTCTAGCATGAATTATATGCATTTGTATCGGTACATTTTGTTCCTAATATGTTTATATTTGAATAATTCGTTCTCTTTCTCTTATTCTGCTGGTTAGGATATTGAGAACTATTGTATCCTGAAATGGGTTCTTCCTTTCTGTTTTCTTCATTTGCATGTTACTGTTTTTGCCAATCATTTGGTCCAATTTACATATTTTGCGTTTTAATTAGTTTCCAAGGTTGAAAAGTGACAGTATTGTTGTTTCGTGTACCATTTTAGGATGATGCGTATGTGGACAGCTATATAAGCACTATTGGAGTTGATTTTGTGAGTTGTTTTTTAGGGTTTCATGTGGTTTTGTCATATGCTTCTTCTGGAATAATCTCATTGGAGTATTTGTTTTCACTACAGAAAATTAGGACAGTGGAGTCAGATGGAAAGACAATCAAGCTTCAAATCGTGAGTTAATCTCTTAAAGTTCCCATATACACTCATAAATATTTGTGTTGGTATCTGTAGTAGATGATGCATGATGCAAGAACTTATATAAACTGCATGAATGTGTACCTTTTGCCATCTATTTGTCTAGCTATTAAGGAATGCCCATGAAACTGGGATCGTTGGACACATGATTTGTCAGCAATTGTGGAAAGTTTTCCCAATTTTATCCTTAAAGATTGTTTTATTTTCCTTTTTTTGTTCTTTTTTAAAAAATAATGGTTTCTATTTGTTTGGATTGGCCATTGGTCCACCCCTTTTTCAGTAATGTCTTAGAATTTTGGAATGTTTCTTATATAAGGTTACACATGGTTTGTTCCCCCATACACACAATACTGTTTTGTTATGTATGTGCAGTGGGACACTGCTGGGCAGGAGCGATTTCGGACCATAACTAGCAGTTACTATCGTGGAGCCCATGGGATTATTGTAAGGAATATTTAGATATATTATACTTGAATTTCACATTTGTTATCATATCAGGCTCTGATGTATTTTGATTTTTTCCACTTAAGTTCAATCAATTTATTGTAACTATTGGATGTTTATGTTGTGAATCAGTTACCAATTTGGTCCCATGGGTCTTCCATCCTTTTCACTGGTTCTCAATTTTTCTATTTAGTGGCTTTATAGTTTACATAAAATGGGGTCCTGAAAATTATCCCAATTTCTTCAAGTGTCCTTTTATTTCATTTAGCATCATATCTTGGTCCATAATAAAAAAAATCGTTGTTATGTGTGGCAACGGTTGTGGCCCTTGTCACTTAGTGTCGCCTGTTCTCTGCTTTTTAGTTTATTCTTAGGACTAACACTCGCGTCTGATTTCTATAGATTGTGTACGATGTTACTGATATGGAGAGCTTCAACAATGTGAAGCAGTGGCTTAACGAGATTGATAGGTACGCAAGTGACAACGTTTGCAAGCTTTTGGTCGGGAACAAATGTGATTTAGCTGATAGCAAAGTTGTTGATACACAGACAGCTAAGGTATTTGTTTTTATTTTTTATATATTATTAAATAAATATTTTGAGTTTATGAAGCTTCAGTTGTTTGCATAACTCTGAGTCTCTCATTAGACACCATATGAAGTTTCTCCAGATTGTCAATTTAACCATTCTTGCAATTTGTAAAATCTTTCATGTGCATACACATATTGATAGAATTCGAATTATCTTCGGTTTCCTAGTATCTAAACCTGCACCACCACTGATTTGTTTGGCGTGTTGTCTCTGTATCATATAGTTTAATTTCAGCTAGGAAAAATTGGGGTGAAATTATTTCTCTGAATGTGACAAATTGTTCTGGGTAAGAGCTACAACATGGGATATGAACATTGAACAGTCCTCAGAGCCTTTGAAGTTCCGTTCTTATTTTGAGCAGAAAGTTTCCCCTCAAGTTCAAATTATTGTCTTTTCATTTATTTCTTTTTGTTTTTAATATCTACATAATATAAGTATATATTAGCTCTACATGTTCACTCAGGCAGTGAGTTGAGAAACATGTACATATGATGATATGTTGAACCTCTGGCTTCTGATTTTTATCAAAGAAAAAACGAATAAGAAAATAAAATTTCTTGGAGATGATGATGAAAGATTAGGCTAGTGAAGTACTGCAACGGAATAAGCACAAAGAATGATTATCCATGATTTGTCTGTTGAACCAACAAAATAATAAGGGACACATGAAGTAGGAGTGGATGAATGTTATCTTATTGCAACAAACATAAATATCAATTGTAAATTCAGTAAGATCCCACTTTCTTGACATTTGCTTATTTTTTCTCGAAAGTCATTTACCATATATGGTCTAATTTGACTCCTTGCACTGTTTCAAACTTGCAGGCCTTTGCTGACGAGCTCGGAATTCCTTTTCTTGAGACGAGTGCAAAAGATTCGATCAATGTGGAACAGGCTTTCTTGACTATGACTGGGGAGATTAAGAAAAAGTAAAGCTACTAATAAATTCAATACCATCTTACATGGCACGGTCTCTACCGTTGGCTCATGCTTAGAAATTATATACCAAAACTTTTATCTGGACCGTTCAATTTTTAGATATATAATATCGTTAGTTGCAAAGAGAACTCTTGATACTGATTATAAGAAAAAAAAAAAAAAAAAAGATGACCTAAATTGCTAGAGCTGTGTTCTACAGAATGCCCAAGCAAATGGGGTATTTTCAAGCAAATACGAACCTCAAAGAGGTGTCTAGGACCTTAAGATGATAACCTTAATTTTGAACGATAATAGGATCCATGTATAGTTAAAATTATCCCTTGCGACAGTTTTTGTCATTTGTCCTTTGCATTATATCCATGTGTCCTTGTTTAAGCTTCACTTGTTTATTTGCTTTCAGAATGTTACTCTTTCAAGAGGATCTTCTTTGTCTAGGTCACTATGTATTTATTTATTTATTTATTTTATTTTCGTTTGTTATCGTATTCTTTAATATCTGAACAGAATTCAGACTCATCAGACAGGATGTTTTCTTTGTATTTGTTCCAATGTGTTAGTTTATGCTGTGATCTTTAAAAGTTTAACAAATATCATTACATTTGTCGACATATACCTAAGTTCTTTCTTGTATGCAGGATGGGAAACCAGCCAACTGCAAGCAATACAACTGGTCGAGTCCAGATTACGGGTCAGCCAATTGAGCAGAATGGTAACTGCTGTGGTTAGATGTGCTTTGTTTTACTTTGTGAGTGTAGAAGTTCTGTACAAATATAACATACGTCTATTAAATGTCCCTGAACTACTGCAGAGATTGGCTATGTTTCTATTCGTACTTAAACTATACTCTTTATGGTTGATGATATCCTCTTTAAGGCCACTCATATTATTGCTCATACTTACATGCATCTACAAATGGAGTTTACTATGATTTAGTATTTGGTGATTTTCTCTTAAGATTTCTGTGAATGACATGTGTGTGAATTCCAAAAATGAAATAGATTGTTTTGACTTGGAATTTCAGTAGATGCTTTAGATGTCTTTGTATGATACTGCTAATTTTGGGGCGAAGTGATGTTTTGCCATGGAAATTTACATTATATTGCTATTAAAATTGTGGTCGTCGATAACAAATTTCGAAGGAACAAAATATTTATACACTACTCGAATCATCCACATCTCCTGAAATATTATAAACACAAAATAATAAAAATATAAATTAATGTATCAAGCAACTATTCTCATTGCACATTTTCTAAGTTTTGTTAAACATCTACTCACGTTTTCAAGCTATGTTGATCACCTACTGTGTTATTATCAGTAGTATCCAATTAGTAACATCATAGTCAAAAGCTGTGTTAATTACCTTATTATACAGTTAGTAACATCATAGTAGCATTTAATTTTTTTTTATCACCAATTCTCTATGAATTCATATTATTCTATAGATCTCGAAATGTAGATAAACCTTTGAAGCATGGACCTACAAAATACACAAACGGAGACAATATTTTCCCGTCGACAAATGTACTTTGAAAAATTACTGAGTGAATATACGAACAAAAATAATATAATCTCCCATTCATTCACCTTGCGTTCAACATGCAAAAATAATACTAAACCACAAAATAATTATCTTCTCTTCATCCACCTTGTGTTCAAAATGCACACAACCAACAAAATCTCCAAAAGCCAGAGTATATGAATCAATAACTTTGTCTAAACATTCCACCATTAGAACGGTGCAAAGATTTCCCAAAACAGAAAAAAAGAAGAGAAACAAAATAGTAAAACAGGTACTTGAGTTGAACATTTTTTGGCCATTTAAGTCGAGCAACATGCCTTCTTCCCATTGTTATCTGCTCCCACAACAAGAGTCTGTCCTTCTTTAATGTTAGTCTGAGCAGCCTCGTTGGATGCAAGCGATTTCTTACTAATAATCCTGTAAACCTCGGAAAGAATATTCTGAAAAGCTTTTTCCACATTAGTGGCCTCCAGAGCAGATGTCTCAATAAATGAAAGCTCTTCCCTCTCGGCAAAACCCTGAGCATCCTCTGTGGCCACAGCCCTGAGGTGTTTGAGGTCAGTTTTGTTTCCTATGAGCATAATAACAATGTTGGAGTCTGCATGGTCCCTAAGTTCTTTCAGCCAGCGGTTCACATTCTCGAAAGTCGTGGGCTTTGTTACATCATACACGAGAAGGGCTCCAAGGGCACCACGGTAATATGCGCTTGTTATGGCCCTGTATCTCTCTTGACCTGCAGTGTCCCATATTTGAGCTTTTATAGTTCGACCCTCGACCTGTGTAACAAAATTTAGCAAACTTTCATTTATTTATTTATCTTTTGAAAAAAATGAACTTAAATGAGAAGCCAGTCAACTAATATGAAATTGTAGAGATAAATTACTAGGTCAAACCTGCCAGTTTTTAAGCCAAAGGCTGTCTTGCAAAGAGCACAAAATGAAAAAGATGCGCACGCACACACACACAATGGTATTGTTTTGAACACTTCAATTCTATCAGAAGTGTGTTAAACCATAAGAAAAATGAGTTTTGGATTTGAGTTCCTTAAAACTGCTGACATGCCAATATGCCCATATGAGAACAATACAAATCGACATGAGAATCCAACAAAGCATTTTTCCAATTCTTTTCCGGTTCCCACTCAATCAAAGCAAACATTAAACTATTATCGGTTTTGGGATTGTGATGTCTTCATTGTTTTAGTTATCATTTTCCCATAAGCTTCTTGTTGCTAATGTGTAAGGACTGGTTCCCTATGTTCTCTTCATCACCCTAAGCTAATCAAACTAGAGTAGTTTAGTAGCGCCTTTTGAATCAAATAGGCGAACCCTTTCCGAATCCGAAAGGCGAACAGCCCGCATTGCAAGCAAATAGATAGCCCCCGCCCGTTTGAGTCGTTGCGAGCCGGAAAGCGTACCGGCAGTTTGAGTCACGAAAGTTATAAACTGATCCACCTTGAAATGATGTGAATGAAACATCAATTTCATGTATTCAATTGTTTCTACAGAATAAGTGTTCAAAGGTGGTCCAAAATGCACAGATCGAGAAATCACCACCTCAGAAGGTAATCCCACCCCATCAAACAAACAACATATCTAGAATTTCAAAGCCTCTATACAAAAAAGTTCCAGAATCCATTAAAAACAATAAACAAAGATCGCCCCTTTTTTTCCTTAAATTGCAACCAACGTTAGATATAAAGTATCACTATGTTTTAGTTATTACTATCCCATTAGCTTCTTGTTTCTAATGTGTAAAGCACTGGTTTCTATATATGATCCTCATCACCTAAACCAATCACTATAAACTGATCCAACTTGAAACAAAGCAAAGAGATATGTACTGGATAGTCAGATCCTGGAAAAACACCACTTAAGCAAGCATTCCGTAGCATATGGGAAAACAGAGGCATCAAATTCATGAATTTCAATTCGTTTTAGGGAACAAGTGTTCAAATGAGGTCCAAAACGTACAAATCAAGAGATCACCACCTCAAAAGATAACCGCACCCCATCAAACAACAGATCTAGGATTTCAAAAACTCTCCACAAAAAAAGTTCCATAATCCATAACAAGAAAATGGAAAAGAAAACAAAGATCGACCTAAACTCATTAAATCGCAATCGAAAGTTAGATATCAAGTATCAATCCACAAACAAATAATTCGATGAAACCCAATTTAAGTCGCCATTACCCTTTTCTATTTCCCCCACATCACTCAGTAAAAACACAATTCCTACATACCCTAAGTAGAGAAATGCTAAAAATAGGAAAAATGGAGAAAGAAATGTTGGACCTGAAGAGTACGGGTGGCGAATTCAACGCCGATGGTGGATTTGGACTCCAAGCAAAACTCATTTCGAGTAAATCTGGAGAGCAAATTTGACTTGCCAACGCCCGAGTCGCCGATTAAGACGACCTTGAAGAGGTAATCGTACTCCTCATCTGGTCTCCTTGCCATCACTTCAACACCTCAAAATCGCTCCACTGAATCAGAAATTTTCGCTGGGAGCGTAAATAGTGGCGGTTCTTGTTGCNTAAACCGTCTTCCTTTTTTTATTTACTTTTTAATTATTAGTATTATTGTTTGCACAGACATCAGACATGCTTATGGGGAAATGGTCATGTGGAACGATAATAATATATTATCAAATTAAAAATAAATATTTATATTATAAAATATTATATTTTTATTTATGTTATTTTATATATCAGGACATTTCAAATTGAAAATAAATATGCCTAAACACTAGTATTACTATTCTTTCTATTCCTTTCATTTTCAAAATTTTATAAATATCCAAATTTTTTCCACCATTTTTAAAAGTTATTCTTGTAATTTGAAAAAATTACTGGACAGTCGGTTAGAAGTTTTTTTCATTATTGGCGATAAAAAAAATTTAATACCAAATTGACTTTTTCTTTACCATGGAACGAGACTAACTTTCCGTCTATTCAATTGAGACTTTTAAAATTTTGTAAGACATTTTAAAGTGAGTGACTTTGATAGACCTTGTGAAACTTTTAAGAAAGTTAATAAATAGATTTCGATCAAATATTGATATGATATTCTCTAAAATAAAAATAGGCGTCTCACCAGAGATGGTAAAAAAATTACCAAAAGAAAATTAAAAATAGAAAGTAGAAAAGTATTTAAAAAATTCTTTATTTAGTGAGCAATTTTTTTTATGGGAAAATCTTACTATTTCTAATAAATCGAAAACTTTTTATATATATTGATTTTATCTATGGAATAAGTAAACACCAATTATTTCCTTTCACAATCTTTGTTTTTAATTTTGAAGAAAAGACTAATTGTTCATTCTTTTTATATACCAACTAGTAAAATAAAATAAGGTAAATTATTTATTTACATAATCTTTATTATATGCCAATTACAGTATTATGAATTGCTATATTTTAGTAAATATAATATAAATTTTGAATGTCATCTAAAATTTATTGAATCCATAATATGATATATGATATGGAATACTGTATCAAGTTGACTGGATTTGTGAAACGACATAACCAAACCGTGCGAACTATCAAGTCGAAGGAAGATTGAAGACTTCACAAGTCGAAGGATCCTCAGTTTAAAGTCAAGGGGACAGAGAGCACCGTCAGGTCAATTAGGGCCATCAAATGGCTTGATTTAAATTCGATCTGAAGGTACATCTGGTCGAAGGATCAACCAGACAAGCAAAATAACAGAGCTCGATGTCAGTAGTACCATACTTCGAGGTAATCAAGGTCGGTTCCACGGTTAAACCGTCTAATAAGGAAGACTAAAGGATAAGAAGGAATATTATTGAGATTAAACCCTAAAGTCGATAGAGCCACGTGGCCTAACGGAATTGAGCAGTTTGGACAGTTCAGGCAGGACAAACGGGTAGTCTGGGCAACCCACTCTAGCAGGCTTGAGCAACAAGATATCATCTCCCTATAAAAAGAAGTGAGGTATGCCCAACATTAAATTACACTCTCCATTACTCTACATTCATACAACACTTTATCTTCTTCACATTGCTAACTTAAGCATCAGAGGCTATTCACCGGAAAATTCCTTCGATATGAGAATTTTTGCAGGTCTCAAGGTGTTCAACCGGGGAGGAGCTCGAGTTAGGCCGATTCCAGCCGGTCGGAGGTCTTTTGCATATATATTACTATATTTATGCATATGATCATGTAAACATTTTCCGCCAAAAACAATCTTTTTGCTATAATAGAGAATGTTACTTTTTTGTCTTTTTTTTNACTTTTTTTTTTTGTTTTTTTTATTGAGTATCAATATTTTTTTTCATTTTAAACTATTATATATATTAAAACAAATGTAAAAGATGAAAAATAAATTTCTTTAGATATTATTTCTAAAATAACAATATAACTCAATTGGATTTATTTAGTCAATTATTATTGCCATGCCACATAAATTGCACTAGTTTATTATCAAACAAAGTGGTTATTAACCCAGCCAAATGCACCATTGATATTATCCCCACCCAAGACATATTAGTTTGGAGGATAACTAGTACGTAGCTCATGCGATGCACGAGACAGAGATATTAAATGAGTTACTTTCATAGAGTTTGTCCGTTAAGTAGTTCGGCGATGCACGAGATAGAGATATTAAATGAATCATTTTCATAAGGCTTGTTCGTTAAGGCCTATATCACTGTAAATAAACTTGCTTTCGGAGTATTTGGTACTTGGCTTCTGCATTTAACTTAATTAAAATCTGCATTGGGAGGCTTTGTATAATTATTTTGTCGAATTAGTACTGTGAAATGGACGGACTTGTTTCATGTCAAAATTTGAACTGTTTGTCCCCATTGTATTATTTTTGTTGGTTTGGATATCTATGTTTTTGACTTTAGTTTGTCTATTGGCACTAAAACACTGGTTGGGCCCGTTGCCTGAATACTGGTTGGGTATGTGAAGACGTCACGTGGACTCCGTTGCCTGAATACTGTTTGGGCCCAACATCTCAGTGAAGAGGAGGTTTTACAACAACTGGTGCAAGTCCAAAAAGAAGGCTTTCACCAAATACTCCAACAAGTTCGACAGTTAAATAGATATGCTTCAACATTATTTATATCACAATTTCTTGTGCGAGAAATTCTAATCATTAGGCGGTTGATCTGTCATACTTTATAAACAAAAATAGATATTTATATTACAAATATCATATTATGTTATATTATGTTATATTTGTTCTTATAATGATGGAGTAATTAACAACTCAGTTGGGTTATTTTCCTGCCAAAAGAATTATCTTCAAGAAAAAACATTGGCTATAAAGTATTAGCAACAGCACAACAAAGATCATTATGAATAACACGATGAGCCCGAGAAAAAAGGTCTCAGAAACTACCTAACAAATGAAATCATGACCACTTTCTCCTCACCACATTATGAGATCGAGAAAGTTACGGGCCCGCAACAGGCGGGTTTCCGGGCCCGAAACTCGGAACCGGCGAAGAAGACGGGCTTTCCGAACGGTCATCCACGACCACGCTCACCTTCATCCCCAGCGAACAGTAGTTCGAAACCCCGCAAACGAAATAGAAAGCCCCTTTCCTCGACAACCGGAAAAAAACCGGGCCCTCAACGAAGGCCCGGACAGCGTGGGCCCCACTGCAGCTGTCGAATTCGCCCCTCAACACGAGGTTCACGTCGTAAAATCCCGAGTCGAAGTCGAAATAGAGCGTGTCCCCGACGTGGAAGGAGTATGACGTGGACCAATTTGAGTAGAAATCGTGGGTTGGAGGGATTGACCAGATCGAGTCCCCAACGACGTGCTGATGCGAACCGTACGCGATACCAATTGATGGTAGTAACAGTAACGTTATAGTTCCGATATTCATTTTCTGTGTGTTTTTGTCGGTGTTGTGTTGGGAGAAAATGATTGAATTTGAAACCGTAAGATGAGCACGAAAATGGCGGTTATGAACCGGTTAATTTATTTGAGAGGGAAATTCGCTCACAAACACATTAACGTTGTTTCTAATTGATATTG
>BKCP01011625.1:2394574-2437877 GCA_008636005.1 Striga asiatica | reverse complement strand
AGTTGTGAATTGTTAAAAAAATAAAAATAAAAATTGTATCACATTTACTTAAATATGAATGCTTCTGATTGGTTCGACCACGTCTTAAATAATTAAAATTACTTTTAATTTGGAATGAGATTTATAGAATTATTGCAAAATATATGGATATTTATCTCATCTCATCCTCTTAATATAATTTCAAAACGTGTTGACGTGTTGAGCCTAAATGGTTGGCTCGCACGATTCGGAACCTTACTTGACAACATTACATGCTTCGGCTTATAAAAATTATTTTTGCTTAATCCGATCCCTCCAATTCCAAAATAAATAGGATTCTTATATGCAATGTAAATAAGATTTTTTTGCTTAATATTATAATATAATTTTGCTTAATCTAATCGGTGTAAAACTATCCATATTGAACCACAAAAATTACACGGGTTAAGAATCCTATAACAATATTATAATATATTTTGGATTATAAATAAAAAAAATTAATTTATAATGTATAAAGATATTCATCCCCTTTAATATAATTTCAAATTATATGCGGTAAATAGGATTTTTTTTGCTTAATATTATAATATATTTTTGCTTAATCTTTGCCAAAATCGGTGTGAAACTATCCATATTGAACGACAAAAAATACACGGTTAAGAATCCTATACCAATATTATAATATATTTTGGATCATAAATAAAAAAATTTGATTTATAATGTGTAAAATATCTTGATTTATCACGGATACAAATTCAATTCTATGATTATCAAGACAATTATATATATTTCAAAATATTAACAAAAATATTATCAAAAAAAGTTATAATATATTGAACCACAAAAATTACACTTTAAGAATCCAATACCAATATTATAATATATTTTGGATTATAATATATTTTTACTATCCATATTGCTTAATATTATTTTATTTTTTTTAATAAATACTATAATAACATATTCATAATCTCGATTATATTCATAAACTCGATGATCTAGAATGTCAATGTTATAATTTTTTTTTTATAAATTTACCCTACATATAAAAATATAACTACAATAACTTGGTTTTTTATGTATACAAAAATTTGATTTATAATGTATAAATTAAACATGTTAATAAAATCAATATTAACATCCATGAAAATATTTTAACCAATTTTTCAAAATATTCATACAAATATTTTAAAATAATATATATATAGAAAAGTAAGAATGTTTTATTGAACTGTAACAACTATTCATGAATATTTATTTGCACGAATATTGCTAGGTCGATGCAATTTTTTCATGAATAGTGTATATTTTTAATGTGCACGAATTCATATTTTTAAATATTTTTTTGATTTTGTATTCATACAATTATTTATTTTTTTTCCAACGGCATAATTTCATAAATAGAACAAATATTTACAAACGGATAACAACCGGTAGCATCCGGAATGAGCAGCTACACGCCTGTAATCCTTGGGAGGACAACCTCAAGGCAGCCTAATCGGATCACAAATAAGAAACTAACACACAAAACACACTCATAAGCTCCCAACAGGAGAATTCAGCTCCCAACAGGAGAATTCAGCTCCCAACAGGAGAAAAAACACAACACACAACAAACTAAACACCAAACAAAAACACACAAACCACTAAACACAACATAAACAAACAACAAAAAACCAAAATAAACGTATTCATACAATTATTGATTTATCTGATTGTTATAAATTTCATAAATATAATAACTGCAGCTTATAAAGTGCACGGCTAAGAGATATTAATCTCCCCTTAATATAATTTTAAAACGTGTTGAGCCTAAATGGTTGGCTCGCACGCTTCGGAAGATAACTTGAAAATAAATTATATTTATCTTTATAACAATAATAGTTTTTTTAATATTAATTAGAAAAATAAAATTATTTATCAATTAACATTTTTATAAACAAAAGGTGGTATTTTCTATTTTTTCACTTTTATACGACAACATGTGTTTTTTCTATTATTTTATATTTTATTTTTCAAACAACCCGTGTAGTACACGGGTGTCGTACTAGTTTTATTTAAACATAAAATACGATGTACGTGGGTTTAGAGATCTGGATCTGTGGACTTATCAAGGAAGGCTGTGGTTCTAGCAGGGGCGAACTTTGAAAATTTAATTGAGAGGGACTAAATGTAACTATTAGAATTGTATTCAACGTTCTCTCAAGTTAGAAACTCATCGATGATGGACTTGACAGATCTTGCAATTTTTCTTTCATCGAAGATAGTCAAAGAATTACAAGAAAGTCATCTTCCATTTTATTTTGAAGTTTATATTTAACGATAGCCATAACCGAATATGCACGCTCTGTGCTAACAGATTATTTAGTAATAGTCGATACATATAAGAATGATGAATTAATACACATATGATTTAAACCCTAAGTCCCTAAAAAGGATAAATAAATAAAATTATGAACATGAGCATAAATTAAAGTATTCATAAATATAATAGAATGATCAAATTATTCGGAAGAATCAAAGAATTGGACCGACAATCCTTGTTGTTGCTGCAAAATTGTTATATTTTTTTTACATTGCAAGCTTGCCTCCGCTGTGTTGTACGTCTCGGTACCGCTGTTTTGTGTGTTTCTATCTCTATCTCTAGAGTCTTGAACTAAGTGTATTCCTTTATGTTAATTAGAGTAGTTTTATTAGTTTTATTAATAAATAAATAATATAATACAATAAAAGGTGAAAGTTAAATGGGCATTTTATGGCTTATCTTCTATATATTTCTCTAATGGGTCTTGGCATGTTCTAGTCCACATAATCTCAATCAATATATCTTTAGTTAATTGGTTAATGGGGATAATGATAATTAAATATACTTAATCTAATATATTACATATATATACTTAGGTAAAAAAAATCAAAAGTTTGGGAGGGACCATGGCTGCCCCTAAGTTATATGTAGGTCCGCCCATGGGTTCTAGGCTTTACGAGCACCCCATTGTAGAGGAGCAGCCTGATGCGGATATGCCGCATGGGTTTAGAGATCTAGAACATATCATATGAGGGGTCTATGGATCAGACTCAACATCGAAGGAGTTTTGAGAATATGGATGTGCTTCACAATTATAGAGAGTCAATTTGTTTCCTTGTGTTCTTGGCTACGCTGATCTCAGGACTGGTTTCATCAGCTCTCACCAGGATTTGTAAAGGACTTTTGATGGTTGAGCTCGATGTTCGTGAATCAGTTCACTAGTGTGCGTAAGCATGAAAAGACCTACCTTACGCTCATTAACATGCAACAACGAGATGGAGCGTCTTTGAGAGAGTAGGTGGCGTGGTATACCAAGAAGTGAGTAAACGTACCGTCGACCTTAGAGGAGGTTAATGCAAGAGGACTGACCAAAAGGCTGCGATCAGGTCCCTTTAAGAATTTGTTGTCCAAGCGACCTGCAAGGTCTTACAACGAGGTATAAAAGAGGTGCTACAAATATATCAACATGGAGGAGGCGAAAGTTGACTTTCTTAAGCTCGACGTGAGATGAGAGAAACACAGAAAGGTGGAAGAACGATTCCAACCTATGAGAGGAGGTCAGATCGTGAGGGAAGATAAGGAGACAAGAAGAGTTGGAAACTAGGAGGTTTTATGGATATAGCCCTCTCGCAATGCCTCGAGATCAAGTCTTCGAGGTCATAGATAGGAGGGATAACCATGGGCTATTGGATCGACCTAGACACATCCCGAGGAAGAATGGGGCCTCTATAGGTCTATCTGAGGCGTACTATCATTATTATCAGGATTATAAGCACACGACGGATAACTGTAAGGAGCTCAAGGATAAGATTGAAATGCTAATACGATCTGGGCACCTTAAAGAGTCATCTTAAAGGACAAGAAGCTCAAGAAAGAGAAGAGAGAAGGAGATAAAAGTGTTTGTAAGGACCGGGAGGAACCCGAGCCACCTCCTCGATAGAGAAGAGTGATGCACATGATTGTTAGAGGACCGACTGATGGTGACTTGAACCAGGAAAGGAAGTGACATGCCTGCTGATAGAGCATATGCAGAATAGGTTGGTTAAACCTATGGAAGTGTTAGGTCGGCACGATTCGCCTTTAGCTTAGACAGTTCGATTGTCTCAATGGTTCGAATAGATCAAGAGGTGCTAGTTTGGTACCAAACGGTTCAAGGGCTCAATATTGTCATACGTCAATATACGTAGCTCTAATGGTGACCGCGAAAGCCTTCAGATTAATGATGAAGACCTCGAGGCCCTTAGGTCGTATGACTACCTTGAGACCCTTAGGACGGATGACGACCTCGATAGCCCTCAGGTTGGATGATAACCTCAAGACCCTTGGGACGGGTGGCGAACTCAATGTTAGTGTGTATACTTAAAGATTGACTTTTTGCGTAATAAAAACACCATCTTTCTTTTGAATGAAAATCATGTTTAGTTAAACCTCGATGGCCCTCAGTTTGGAGGATGACCTCGAGACCCTTGGGACGGGTGACGAACTTGATGTTAGTCTGATACTTAAAGCTTGGCTTTTAACACTATCTTTCTTTTGAATGAGAATTGTGTTTTATTAAATCGTCATATGTTCTGATGTTTTACATTTGGATATACTTGTAAAACATAAATAATATAGTTCATAACCTAAATGAAAATGAACAACCCATCGTGAACGGTTGTAGTGCTACTGTATTGTCTGTCTTGAATGACTAGTTGCACTAGTACATTTTGTGTATTGAACGGATCCCAGAGAAGATAAGTTTGTTTTGAACTTATCGATAAACAAACTAGACCTTGGTTATTTACTACGAGCTCTTAACTCATAAGATTTAAACATGCACGTGCATAAAAATACAGTAGCAGCTACTTTGATTCACTTAAAAATGAGACTCATTATGCTGAGTCAATAGTCTGATGTGTTTGGGTAGCGATGTTGTGTGTATGGTGTGCTATTCGAATATATAAGGTCACCATGTGCGATAGTCTAATGATGTCCTCGAGATGAGCTCAAGAAGAAATATTATGTTAAATCTTGCAAGTGGATTATATTTCGACATAATAATAAAGCATTGAGTGGCACTAGTCTCGACATAGAAAGTTAATTAATTATGTTATCAGTAATTAACTAATTAAAGGACATTATATCTTAGACACGGGCAGATAAATCGAGTAATTATTATTAGAGCCTAAAGTAATTTGGGAGCCAAATGGGGAGATCAACAATATTTCTTTAGTGGACTGATATATCGTTCAAGTATGAACATAGTGGGAATGGACCACAATTAGGCCCATATTTGGCATTTTCTTCGACTGTATTGTAGCCTATAAAAGCACACAATCCCTTGTGATTTTTAATCACCAATTGAGAGAGAACTTTGTGAGTTGCCAACCAAGACAAACAAAGTAGTGTAAAGGTCATATACAAGAAGTACCGAGGTAAACCTGAGACTCTCGCCGACCACCACCGAGCGCTGAGCCCTGCCAGCTATGTCGCAACCCGCACCGACCAGCACCAGTCGCGACATACCTATGCGACCCCAACGCTAGCCGTGATGCACTGCCCTGCAAATAGCCCCAGCCGCAACCCGATTGCGATGCAGCCACGCGTGACCTGATGCCGCACACGATGTCTGCGACCCGAAACCGCACATGCGACCTGGTGACAAGACGATTCAATTCCGACGATTGTTCGAGCATCCTACGATATTCAGACGATCTACATCAACGAAAATTAGAAACGTCTCAGAGTCTACAAAAGTTTTAAGCCGTAAGTGTTCAATACATACTTTAGTCCGCTGCGCTTTAGGCTTATCTTTGTAGACTAGATCCGTGACTTGCATAAATTCGACGTTCCTCATAGAACCCCGACAAGTGGTATTAGAGTACTTGGTTTAATTCATTTTATGCAAAGTTCGGATCTTTAGGTTTTATGTGAATTATGTGCATAAATTAATTGTGTTCAAAGCGTGACATATGTTTGTTGTATTATATTGCATAACTTGATTTTGCAGGCGATTAGATAATCCACTGTTATGGCCTTGTATGTATGCTTTAATTTTATGCATGTTTTAAAAGCCTCGGGATTGTCGAGAAATTTTGAGTTCTGAATGCTTGTAATAGATTTATTCGCACGGTGGGACACCGTATAAATTTATTGTTTTTGTAGACGGGCATGTAAACCCATCCGTGGGTCTAGGATTCGTGTAATTTATTTTATGTAAGTTATTTGTTGTTTGCGAACGAGCCCAGACAACCACGAAAACAAACATTCCTAGACAACCTACATCCTAATTCGGTTCGCACGGCCGCAGTCGAGCACAGTCGCACACAGGCCACGGACAGCTCGCTGTCGCGATGTCCCAAATGCGCTAGACTGAGCGCAGGCCGTAGCCAAGGACGTGAAATTTCTAGGAGACGGGCTCCGAAGGCCTCAGTGACCTGGGACAACAGCGTGCACGATGTCTGTAGGAAGCGCGTGAGTTTCTCGTGGAGCACTGTGCCGTGGCGACCCGACGTGTATGTGATCTTCGCCCGAGGTGTCCTGAGTGCGCGCGCAGCCTCGACCCAGTAGAGCACAGACATCGCGAATTGTTCACGTAAGACCCGACGACTCATGAGTACTGACACCACGTTCTTCGTGCAGTGCCGAGTACAATGCGTAACCGGGTGATGCTCAAGCATCCCACGCGACATTGTCACTGGTGAACAGGCGCGGCCCGACGATGACGTAGCAGGCCTCAGCAGCGCGCACGGCGCAAGTGCCGAGTGACTCATGCAGCGACCCGACGATGCGTAGGATGAGCCCAACGAAGTGGAATTTCTAGGCAACGGCGACGATTCTGGCGAAGGCGGCGGTGCCGCGACTTTGGCAAAGGGCTAACTTGGAGAAGAAGTTTGCTTCCTTTTGAGTTCTTGTCCATAAGGAATATATGTCCTAATGAGGAAGGGATTGATAATTTTCTAAAATGATCCTAAATTAGTGGCTATAAGTGGATATTTTATTTCCATGGTCTATTATTTGATATTAATTGCATAAATATGCATGTGATTAATTAACACTGCTAAAATTGCATGGGAATTAATTGTTAATTTAAAAAGTTAAATAATTAATTAAATTGCTAATATGGAAAGTGAATTAATTTGATTGCATATTAAAGATCCTCTTTTAAAATACTAAGTGGGAGTGCATTTTTGAAGTTAAGATAATTTTAAAATCCTACTACCTTTATTACGAGTTTTTTGGTGATGAATTTAATTGATGTGTGGCCCATACCTAAGGAAGTAGCTTGGGCACAGAGCTGGTGGTGGTCGAGCATCACCAATAAGGGATTGAGAGCCTTTGATCTGGAAGACAGCATAAGAGTTTCGAGACAACGAGGACGGGTTGAGCTAGGGCCCTTGGACGACCTCGTAGAAACTCGACCTGTAGATACGGATGGTTATGCGATCGACCAGAATTCAGACCCTGAGCAATCCGCACCTTATCTCAATTGACCTAGAGCTGGGCGTAACATTAAGCAGCCTAATACAAAAGACTAATAAATAAGAAGGAATATTAGAAAAATTAAACCCCCACATGGGTGAAACCACGTGGCAGTACCTTATTCGTCCACGCCTCATAACCGTCTCTGACACATTGTGCAGAATAGGTTGTACTATCAGGCAGCCTGAGCAGCCAACTCATCATATCTGGGCAACCTTCTAGAAGCATGTACCTCACCCCGATATATAAGGGGGAGATGTACAACTTTCATTATGTTCATATACTCTATTTTGTCTCTGCAAATCATCTTCTACACATACTCATTTAAGCCTCGAAGGCTCTTCATCGGAAAACCCCTCCGGTGTTAGAGTTTTTGCAGGTCGAAGGCGTTCAACCGACGAGGTAGCACGTGAGCAAGCCGATTTCAGCCGGTTGAGGGTCTTTACTTACCACATGAGTTGGGTGAAATATTTGTTGGAATAATGTGTAAACGAAACTACAGTAAAACCTCGTTAAATTAATACTCGATAAATTAATAACCTCGCTAAATCTAATAATTTGTCCGGTCCCAAGTTGGGACCAGTAAAAATTTGGGACCAAATCAATAAAATTATAAGATAATAATTTTTTTGAGATTCCAATATATATATATATTCCCGAGGAAACTATAAATTAATAATTAAATTTTCCCGATGTAGAGGCAATCAAGAAGGCTGCATAAGTGAATATATAACCTATAGAAAAATGGGCTAATCCAACCAACCTTATTAAAAATAATCCATATATATATATATATATATGATGCACTTGAATATTCTTAAGACAATTTAGTAAAATAAGAATCTAATGTAACTTTCTTTTTCTTGAACTCTCTTATGCTCACATAACATCTTTCATTGTTGGTTAGTCATGGTTGATTTTTGAATTCCTTTTAGATGAGTGGCCATTTTTGTGTGTGATTTACCAAGATTCCAATGGATAAATATATAGTGTTGACTTCTATCCATGATTCAATGCACAAATGTTAGTCAATGAGCCATATTTTTATATTTTTCAAAACTAATTAATTTAAACAAGTCGTTCCAACTTCCACGTAAGTTTGTGTTCATTGAATTCTACTAGTACATTTTTATTTTAACTTAATTTTCATCAATAACTATGCAGGTATACTTAAAGTTATTCAAAGAATTGGAACTTTGAAGGTGAAATGTGCATGTACGTTAAAACGTATCGATATAATAATATCTCTATAAATTAATAAAATCCTCCAGTCCCAATATTATTAATATATAGAGGTTTTACTGTATATGTATATATTGGGGTGTAAAAAAAATTGTGCCTTTAATTAGTTAAATATCTTCCTACTTTGCATCTTTCATTCAGCTAAATTTTATTTTTAGTACACTATGTTGATCATTTTACAAAAAAGATCTATCATATAGGGTGTCATCAAGAATGATCTACTAAGTTGTCACTTTTCATCAAAACTCGTACAATAGCCAACATAGTGTACTAAAGATGTTGACTATTGTACGAATTTTGATGAAAAGTGGCAAGTGAGTGAATCATTTTTTATCACGTCCAATGTGATGGACATTTTATGGAAAATGACTGGGACCATTTAAATTTTGCCTCGTTCATTCTGACGTAGGATGTAATTACAAGTACCTTCTTGTCCCTTTTCTGGCCCAGCGCATCTTTCATTCGACGTATTACAAATACCTTCTTGCCCCTTGTTTGGTCCAGCTTTTCAGAAGATATTCCAATTTCTGTGTACAGCTTTTACTCCATCTGAGTATGGATATGCATGATGTTATTACAAGTTCATTTTTGCCCTTCTCGGAATCTGCTCCTGATTTGACCCATCTTCTTGTTGTGGCACAATCACTCTATTAAGTCTGTATACAGCTAGAAATGTACGAACCAATCAATTTAGTAGCCAATTTGTAATCAAACAAATTCATTTCAGTGGCTTCAAAATCAAAACTTTCCCTCATACATATATACATACTTCTTATCAAGCACAGAAATAAGCGTCTGGAGAACAAATGGACAAGGTAACAATTAATTAAGCTTCTGTTTTCCTTTTTTTTCTTTTTGCAATCCCTGTAATAAAGTACATAGAGTATCTCCAGCAGAGAGTGAGTAATTTGGAGGAACTTCAAGCTGCGGACGAGTCCTCCGAGTTGCAAATCGATGATAAATCTAATGAGCTAAAGTTTCCGAAAATCGAGTCACGAGTCTTCGAAAAGAAGGTGCTTCTCAAGATCCAGTGCGAAAAGGGCAAGGGCAATTTGGGAAAAATTCTTGGCGAGCTCGATAAGTTCGATTTGGCCGTCGTGAACATTGGGGTCACGCCATTCGGGAGCTCGGTGATCGACATCACCATTATAGCCGAGGTTTATTGAATTTTTTTTCAAAAATTATTATTTAGTTATTTTTATATATATGTAAGATTGGAACTAAACATAATTTAACGTTGGTATTATATATGTATCAGATGGAGAAAGAGGAGAGGCTTTCCACCACCGACCTATTGAATGCTCTTAGTTTGGTCCTCCAAACGGCTTAACTGATTAGTCAATCACAGAATAATGTGAGTATTAATTACATGCATGAACAGAGCTTTATATATATGTAAGGAGACTATATATACCTGATGGGTACGTGTCTAAGAATGTCTATGCACTAGGAATTTATTATGCTTGCGGAGGGTCTCAACTCTCATGTAATATACTTGAAAATCGTTCTTAAATGTATTGCCACATATTAGGAGTGTGATATGCATCAAGTACTTCGTAACATCCATTTACTCATGGATGGAATTGTTACTCACCTATGTTTGGAGTTATGAAGTGAGGATTCTTATGAAGTGAGGATTCTTATGAAGTGAGGATTCAAGACTTCATTAATGTATAGTTGTATGAAGAAAACTATAAATAGTGATAACTTTGTACATCTTGACCGTACGAGACAACAATATAAATTAGAGAAATATACAAAAATCTTTGTATAATGCTTTTCTTTTTTTGTTGAGTCGAAACTATCAGGGCGGCTCAACTTTTGGAGCGTAGATGATACCAACGACTCTAGTAGTCATCAGATAAAAGATACGATCAAGTTTTCGCTATCCCTGTAAAAGGATAGTCCTATATTTATGTATTAGTACAACGCCCGTGAACTACACAGGTGTTTGTAGAAAAAAATAATTGCGCAATAAATTAAGAATGAAAAGAAATTATATTCTTATTGTGAAAGAAAAATTATAAGTAATTAATACAAAGTAAAAGAATTTTTGATATTATTTTAAATTATAAAAAATATTTTGTATGAAATATTATCTATTTTATTTAAGATATATTTATTTTTTCAAAATTAAATAGAATAATTAATTTATTATGCATTTAATATAACGTCCGCAACAATAGGGGTGCATTAACATAAAAATAAATTATTTTTATCAAAAGAAATAAGTAAATAAATTTATTTTTATAATATAATGATAAAACATTAAGTATAAAATTAATAATTAAATAATTAACAAAGTTGATTATTTAAAAATATTACCTATATTTTACACTAAGTTTGTTAAATCATATTTTTTCACTACTACTACACACACACACACACACATATATATATATATATATACTAATTTTATTTTGAATTAATTTAAATTTTTCCAAGTTTGATTAATATTTTATATACATAATTTTCTTCTCTTAGCTATTATATTTTAAAATATCTTAAACTTTATAATATTCAACAAATTTACTATAATGTGTTTTTAAACTTTATGAAATATAATAATTATTTTTATTATTTGTAATTATAATTAACATTATTTTATTCTTAAGATCAGTATAACGTTCAATCTCTTCTTTATGTTGAGACATAATTTTTAAAATATTTTTTTTATATTTATTTTATTTTAATACTTAGTTTATATATAATTTTTTCAATTAAATAAATACTTTATGATATGCTAATATAAATATATTTCTATTGCTTCATAAGATAATTTTTAGTTTTTTTTTTTTAATTTAGTTTGATAAATAAATTTAATTTTACTTATAAAGATTTATATCACTGTTTTGTATTTTATATATGCAATATGGATCAAAACCAAATATCGTTAAAAGATAATTAATTGGATATATCGTATATAAAAAAAAACGAAGAACAACCAAAAAAAGTTATTAAATTTAATAAATAAGAAGACACATTTATGATAACTGATGTATGAATTAAATANAGTAGATATCTATATCTATATCTATCCACATCTATCTATATCTATATTATTATAAACGGAGGAATTGTTTTGTAAAAAATTGCACGGACTAAAAAATCCTTATGTTGGATATAATTTTTAATGGTAAAATTCTAATAAAAATGAAAGAACTTAATTATATAAAGGATTTTTTTTTAAAAAAAAAAAAGGCATACGTGATCTATTATACTAACCTTTATAAAGAATTCTAAAACTCTAATCATTTTAATATAAATGTGTTTTAGTTAAACAAATTCATGTCATGGAGTCATAAGACAACTTAGATTGTGTCTAATCACAGATAATTTTCAACTAATGCTAACATGAAACTCTTAAAAATAGACACTTGATTTTTCTTATATATATTAATCCATTTTATTCATCTGTAGTGAACTCTAATTATATAGTAGTATATAATAAAAGCAAAATTAATTCCTATATTTCAAAATATATGCAATCGAGTAGAACGAGTCAAGCAAATTGAACGGGCCGTCATGATCGAACAGAATCGAGCAGAGTGGTTGTGGTCGAGCACCACAAGAACGGCGTACAGATGATTCCGGCACAAAGAGAACAGGTCGGTCCCAGGCCCATGGAGGATCTTGTTGAAGATCGACCTGTCGAGTCAAGGGTCATTTGATCGACCACTTCACAGACTGAGAACAATTCGGGGACTGACCTAGGCATGGTCGAGAACAAGAGCCTTCGAAGAGATTAGAGAGGACTCTTTACCCCATGTGCGGAGGACACGTGGCGCAACTAGATTGGTCTATGATGATAACCGTTTCTGACACACGCACACTATGTGTGTACGAAAGGGCAGTCCGAGCAGCTTTGGGCAGGCAGCTCAACTCAGCTGGGCAGCCTCTAGAAACATATATCACCCCTATATATAAGGGTGAGCTTTATGATTTGAGTACGATTTATCTATTTTTACTCTTGAGAATTGAGTAGAGCTTGAGACTGACTTAAGCATTAGAGCTCTTCACTAGAAATCCCCTCCGCTGTGAGAGTTCTTTGCAGATACGCGATGTTCAACCGGCAAGGAGGAGTTCGAGCTAGTTATTTTTAGCCGATCGGAGGTTTTGACGTATCATTTTGGCACTATCTGCGGGACTTCCGTTCGAAAGGTTGTGTCCTGAGGTTGTTTGAGCTTGGTGGCTATGGCGGACGGAATTTCCAGAATCAATTTGCAGCCGTCCGATGAAGCTTGGACAACGACGAGGCCGTTCTGAGTTGGCCCTCTTCTGGGTTTCTTCGAACCTTCGCAGACGCCGGTAACCCCAACACTTGCTCCTCAAGGTTTAGAAGGTTCATCGGCGGATCTAGTGGTGGAGGTAGGCTCAAGTCGTGCGTAGGAAGCTCGGGCGACACAGGCAAAAGTGTTACCCACACAGTCGAAGCCAGATCCTACTAGATTTCAACCGTTAGAAGTGGTGGCGCAGGTGGTCGCGCCACCGAGGGGAGAGGAGCAGCGACCTGGTCAACAGGTGGTGGCGATGACCAGGCAGGTGATGAAGCAGATGATGGCCAACATAGCGGCACATGCGGTGCAGCAAGTGACGAACGACACCTCTCGTGCTGTAACTGTGCCGAACATGGTGGTAACAGCACAGTGTGACACAAAGGAGGACGTGTCAAGCTATGGAGGAAGAGGAGCCCCATGGGATCGAGAGATGGAGAAAATCGCTGAGCAGTTGCGTCAGTTGCAGGCCAAGGTGGATGGCCGAATAGAGGGACGCACTTGGGGACACCCGTTCTCTAGGGAGATACTGGAATCACATAATTATTCAAATAATGTGTTAACTCGTCTTCGTGCTTTGCTATTCCCAAATATAGATAATTTCCATTACTAACACCAATTTGCCATAATTGTACTGCTGGTTGTATAACTTCCCCCTCATCAGAAAAGATAGAAATTGTTGCGAATATTTTCATAAATCTTTCTTTTTTACAAAGAAGCTTACTACTAGAATAATGGTGAATAGCTTCTGTAAACGTGGTTGGGAAATACTGAAAGATATCAGTACTTTTGAAGTATATGCAACTAAGTAACCCTGATTGGAACATAATATATGTTTTTATTGGGTTTGCTTCTGGTAGACTGACTGCTTTAGGTCCTGTAAAATGTCTTTCAACAGGATAAATACTTTTTGTTTTATCTTTGTCTGAGTAATTAAGGAGAAAATTATATTCTGCCTCAAATAATTTTCTTATTACTTTAGTGCTTTCTGCTCTCTGTTGTCTGGTCTGAATTTGATAAATGGTAAGTTTTCTGGGACTTGGAATTTTTCCAAGAACTGGTAGCTTCTTTTCCAATGATGAACTGGATGATGATGGCGTCTGTACTTTCCTGCGTATGTGGACTGAAAATCTCTGAGTGCATTCTTGGCTTCTTGAAGGCTTGAGAATTTTTTATGGATTACATTGTAACCCCTAATAAAAATTGTTGTTTTAGTGCATGCATCATATATTCCTTGGTTTGGTCCGGTGAATATGACATAATGCGGTTTAGCTCGTTCTTCTCATACCCTCTTCCCTCTTTTTCATCTTCTTTTTTACTCTCTTTTTCTTTTTTTTTTACCCTCTTTTTCTTTTTTCATTTTCTTTTTCACTTTCTTTTTCCTTTCCTGGATTCAAAACTAGATCAATAGCCTGAATTTCTTTTTCTTTTTTGTTGGCCTATATTTGACACTGTCTCACTATTTTCTTTAACTGCTTTATTTCGTCTTCAAGCAGGTTTCTTTTCTCTATTAGATTTACTACAACGGACTCCATTCTCGTGTAAGGGTATCTGCTAAATAATTTCCTTTTCTTGGGATATACAAAGATATATAATCAAATTGTTTTGCTTTTATGATCCATCTAAGAATTCTACCTTTATTGTAGGTGATGGGTCTACTTCTAGATCTGGAGTAAACCGGTGGATACGAGCTCAGATCTGCTTGAACCGCCTCTGAATCGTCACTAGACCGCTAGATACCTGCAAAAACTCAACGCCGGAGGTGTTTCCGGCGTAGAGCCTCCGACGCTCAAGTCAGTATGAGAGTGATGAAATGAGGCTGCGCAGCAGCTATGGGGGAGAGTGGGAATGAATGAGAGTTATGGTTTGGGGTTACCTCATCTCCTTTATATAGGAGTGAATACTTACTTGAAGTGCCCAAAATGCCCAAGTCGGTGGGCCTAGAAGGTCCAAAATGCCCTGGTCGATTCGTCTCCCCTTGTTGCTCAGTCATCACAAGATTCCTTCTTATCCTATGTGGTGCGTATAGCTTCGGATATGTTTAAGTGTAGTGAATCGTCTTCACTTGTTCTGTTTCTCGAGATGTGCAGAGTCGACCTCGAGAGTTAGGAGGTCGACTTATGAATATGTGCGGTTTCGGAGGCTACGCTTGGTTTAGCTCTCTGTGGTGAAGTCGTCTTCAGAGAGTCGTCGTAGTGGAGTCGACTAGTAGAAGTCGACCTAGAGTATCTGATGCCTGGGAGTTACGCTCTTGATATTCTTCTCCCCTTTACGTCCCCCCAAAATTACTCTAAGCAGTCGACCGCTTAAGAGTAAATTTGGCGATGTGTGGTTATGTTGTCTTCCCACGATACTCGCTCGTCTTCGCCCTCTCCGATAATTCGTCCTCATCGGCTGGTTGAGATACATCTCCACTTAGAAGGAGGATGAGAGGGCAGCGAAATCATCTTATAACCGATCACCTCGACGGAATCGGAACTGGAACCCTCGTCGACAAGGTGGGTATAATCGTTAATCTGCTGACCGAGGGAGCCAGAGAGAGGAGGCGAGTCGGAAGCTAAGGAAAGAAAGAGAAGGAGAAGGCCAAAGTTAGTAAAGTCACGAGCTAAGACTCGCGAGAATGAATCAAATCGACTCGCATGGATCGACGGGAGATAAAAGGACAGAAAAGGGGCAATTTTCATCGATAGCTCGACCCAAATAAATTAGTAAGTCAACCCTAGTCGACTCGTCAGAAGAAAACAAAGAGAAGAGGACCACTAAGTCGACAAGAGCCGACTCAATGGCAGGAGAAAATCGACTGCACATCGACAGCCGACGACTAGTAAAAACAATAAATCCTAATAGAGTATACGCGTAAAGAGATCCAACGCGAAACCATGGGAAATTCGTGAAGAACATGAAGAACACATAGAAGTTCCCCAAAACCCATAGAAAATTGAAGAAGGAAAAACCAATAAAAATACAAAAAGTAAAAGAGAGAAGTGGAACTTACACATGATGCTTGGGTGAATTCGGAGAAAGCGTTAAGTTGCCGGTAGCCGGAGAAGCTGGAGACCCAAGAGCGCCGGAGAGTTGGAAGCGGTTAAAAGTTCGAAAAGTTGGAAGCGTGAAAAGCCATCCAAAGTAAACACGCCGTGCATTTATACTCAAGGACAATAGAGGCGGACCGTTGGATCAATAGCAGAATAACGACCCAGATGAAGCGTAGAATTCGAGGAGTCGGCGACGGAGATGACGCGCGTCAGTTTAGGGTTTTCAAAATTCGAAATTTGAAAAAGGGTCTGACAGAATGTCAGACTTATCCGAAAAAGGGCAATCTCTGTAATATTTCAAAATATATTTAAATTATTATATTTTATATATATTTTTATACACATTTAAATATTATATTTTTTAACCGAAAAATAATATATATATATATATATAAATAACATAATAAAATACTATGTATAGTTTTATAATAATAAAAAAATAAATATAATGAAATACTAAGTGCATTCTCTCGTTGAGAGCAAAATTATCTTCTTGAAATCTATATCCTTCCATTGGAGGGTTGTTTATGCTCTAAGGTTTTTGTTGATTTCGATTTATTAAATCAGTGTTAGGAGGCGAGAGTCTAGTTTGGGAGATTGTTTTGTCTTTTCGTATCTAGGGTTCCAATTGGGGATTGGCGGGGGGTGGGTGATGGCCGAAAATGTCGGGGGATCGGAGTTAGGGGGTGAGGTGAGTGGTGATGTTATGCGGAAATTGCACTCCTTTTCGCTATCTGATAAGGAGGCGGGTGGGGTGGAGTTGCGTAATGATGATGTGAAAGCCAGCAAGGTTGAATGTGAGAGGAGTCTGTTCGGGAAGGTGGTTGGGGATAGACCAGCCAGTATTATGGGTGTTAAACGTACAATGACAAGTATTTGGAGGTTGCAGCAATCGGTGGAAGTGAAGGAGATATGCTCAAATTTCTTCCAATTCATATTTTCTTCTATGGAGGATAAAGCAAAGGTTGCTGCGGGTAATAACTGGTTGTTTGAAAACCAGTATCTCATACTGACTGAATGGGTTGATGGGCTCCATAGCAATCATCCCTGCTTTGGGGAGATAAACATATGGGTTCAAGTTCTAAATGTGCCGCTTAATTGGATGAGTACGGAAGCGGGAATGAGAATTGGGCAGATCTTCAACAAAGTTAAAAATGTGGTGATTTGTAAAGTGGGTGGTGAAGTGGGGAGTTTCCTTAAAATTCTTGTAAAATTGAACTTGAAGGAACCTATTCCGAGATGCACAGTAGTCAAGCTGGGAGACCAAAGTTCTATGGTGGAGTTTAGGTATGAGCGATTGGTAAATTTATGCTACTATTGCGGCATGATAGGGCATTTGGATAGGGGGTGTAAAAGGAGGGCAGAGGATATTGAGAAGGGGAAACCTGTTGAAGGTCAATTTGGGGAATGGCTCAAAGCAAAGGAGACATACCATGGGGGCAGAACTTTCCAAGCTACCAGCTCCGAGGATAAAAGTGTTCCACCCAAGCAAAATTCTAATCAAGAGTTAATAGTATCTGCTAGTGCTACTCCTACCAAGTCGGCGCAAAATCAGGGTGAAGGGTCAACTAAGAGTGCTGAAAAAGAGACATGGGTTAAAGGGGGAGCAGAAATAATGACTCATATATCCAGAGCTTTAGAGATTGTCCCATCAGAAGAGGGGTTTAACCCTAGTTTTATGGAGGTTGTAGTGGAAGGGAAGGAAGCTAATATGGAGTCTGAATCCCAAAATCTTTGTGATACTCCTAGTTAAGTGATGGTGATAAAAGGCAAGGAAATAGTTGTGGGGGAGAGGAAGTCTGGGGCTACCTGGAGGAGAAATCATGCAAATGCAGGGAGATTACTGAGGATGGCTGAGGAAAAGTGTGAGAAAGGAAATGGTGGAGAAGGGTCTAAGTCCTGCAAGAGGAGCAGAGATCTGGTTATATATGATGTTGAGCAGAAGAGTTCAGAGGAAGGGGTTACTGGGAAAAAATTGAAAGTTGATGGTGTTGAGCTGAAGGTGGAGAAGGCCAGCCTAAAATGGCCCCGAGGTGATCAATGAAGGTCAAGGTGTGGAATTGTAGAGGCCTGGGTGGGTCCTCTACAATTTCCCAGATTAAGGATTCTTTAAGAGTCCACCACCCGAATGTTGTTTTTCTTTCAGAGACCAAAAAATCATGGGCTTTTACTAATACTGTTTGTAGGAAATTGGGGTTTGGTAGTAGGTGGCAGTTGGAGAAGCCTAGTGGGACCAAAGGTGGCTTGCTAGTTATGTGGGATGTTAATACGGATATTAAGCAAATCATAACCAATGAGTTTTGTATTCAGGTTGAACTCAAAGGGCCAGGGATGAGGGAGTGGTGTTGGGTTATTTTTGTTTATATCAGCACTGATAGGAGTGAGAGAGTTAGTCAATGGGAATTTCTGGAGAGCTCTAAGAACAATTGGGGTAGATGTTGGGCTATTGCTGGGGACTGGAATGACATTATCAGCAATGATGAGAAAAGAGGAGGGGTGAGGAGGCAGGAGGCCAGCTTTAGAGGCTTTAAAACTTTTATTCATAATATGGGGATGCATGAGTTAGATCAAAAGGGAGCTTTCTTCACTTGGGGCAACAATAGAGTGGGGGATGGGTATGTAGAAGAGAGACTGGACAAAGTATTCACATCTTATGACTGGTTGGTGGCTTTCCCCAAGATGGAAGTGATAAATTTCTATAGGACTGCATCAGATCACAATGTGTTACTGTTTGACACTGATATGGAAGCTGGTAGAGTCAAGAAAAGGTTCCCATTTGATAAATCTTGGGCTGCGATGAAAGGGGTTCAAGAGGCTATTAAAGCTGGATGGCAGATGGATGTAGAGGGATCGTATATGTACCAAGTCCATCAGAAGATTAAACATACTAGAATGGCATTGCTTGCCTGGCATAAACCAGTTCATAGAAATAGTGAGAAAACAGTCAAAATTCTTACTGAGAAGCTGGAGGATCTGAGAAGAAGTGGCCAAGAGAGGGATTGGGATGAATGGGGGAGTTTGAAAGCTGACCTGGATTGTGCTCATAAGGAGGAAGAGACCTACTGGAGGCTAAAATCGAGGGGTCTGTGGCTTAAGGAGGGGGACAGGAATACCCGATTTTTCCATGCTTTTACTGCTCAGAGGAGGAAAACAAATCTTATCCAAAGGCTGGTTACCAGGGGAGGAGAGGTGTGTGATACTAAAGATACCATTGCAGCTCATATGGAGGAATTTTATTCAAATCTGTTTGCTTCTGAAGGCAGTTCTGAGGAGGAAGAGATGTTGCAGCACATTTCTCATTCTATATCTGAGGATCTTAATAACACTCTTATAATGCCTGTGGAAGATTTGGAGATAAAGGAGGCCTGTTCAAAATGGAATCTGATAAGGCACCAGGGGAGGATGGTATGTCAGCCTATTTTTTCAAGCATTTTTGGAATATTGTTAAAGATTATGTATGTAGGGCATGTTGGGATCTGTGAGGATCTCGTTATGTACAAATCACGAATTCAATAGCAAACGTAAACTTATGCGCAGCGGATCTAAAGGTTTGACTTAGAGAACTTACGGCTTAAAATTTATGTAGATCTGGTTGACCACGAACGGTTGACCGCAATTGATTGACCGCAAATCACGTCTTAGGTTGCGCGAACAAGATCAGATCAAAACTGGATCAAACAGATGCAAACAGATCAAAACGAAATTTTGCTGCCTGGCACCTTCCGGCTGCGCGTGGAGGCGCGTGCGGCGTCGGATTCCGGCGACGTCTGCGGCGATGGAAAGCTCTTGTCGAGACGGTCGTCTGGGTATACTGTACGTCTCAATCGGACTTCTGGTTAGTTCTGTAGGTCAAAATATATTTCGTCTCGTTTTACCTACAAATCTTCTACTGTATTACTCAATACACCCTTCTTCAACTTGTACCAGTGGAGCAACAAGAAGAAGATAAAGCTCGAATGAGATCTAGAGAGAGAGGCGTGTTTCACGTGAGAATAGGATTGGGGTTCTCTTCTCATGAGCTTAATGATGTATATATAGAGCTACAGTAGGGACCCTAAGGAGATTAGGAAAAGGGCTCCTTAATTAATTAGACTAATTGTGGGCCAAACCCACTCCTCTAATTAATTAAATAATATTAATGGGCCACCAACATTATATTATTGCACTCCTTTTCCCTAACCCAAATTACATTTGAGACTCCAATAATAATTACTCGATTTACCTCCCCACGTTTAAGATATAATGTCCATTAATTAATTCGATTACTGACAATCAAGAATTAATTAATTTATTATTATTTCACCGAAGCTAGCGCTCGTTCATCACATTCTTATTATGCCGGAATTTAATCCACCTGCAGGGTTTAGCATAACAATCCTTCATGAACTCACTCCGGGGACATCATCAAACTAACGCACATGGTGACCGTAAATATCCTAACAGCACATCCTATATATAATAATATTACCCAAAACAGTAGGAATATTAATCCAACGAACTGAACCTCACCCATGTGAATCAAAGTAATATATATTGTATATATCTGCCTGTTTAATATCTTACGGGTTAAGAGAACGCAGTAATTAACCGAGGCCTAGTTCCTTTACGACGATCAGTATAAAATGAACTTTTCCTCTCTAGGATCCTGTTCAATACATAAATGTACTAGTGCAACTAATCAGTTAAGACAAACTGTACAGTTGACACTACAACCGTTCGGATGGGGTGTTCATGTCCATCTAGGTTGTGAACAACTATTCTTGTTCGCAAGTAACTGATAGAGTGATCTTCGGTTCGCCCGATGACGACCCACCCTATCTAAGTGCAGAACAACAGAATGTAGAACTTGTTTAATCTAACATGATTCTCATTCATAAAGGGTAAATGTGTAATAACATGCAAAGCCAAGCTTTCAGTATATAACACTAACATCTCCCACTTATACTTAAAGGTTTCGCTTTTACAGTATAGTCCTATCAATCCGTTATTCTAAAAGACCTATGTCGATCCTATTGCCATGCTCATGACTCCCATTCCTTCCACGTGTTTGACGAAGACCTTCCCCGGCAAACTCTTCGTGAAAGGATCAGCTAGGTTGTCCTCTGACGCAATCTTGGCAACATCAACGTCTCCTCTACCAACGATATCCCGAATCAGATGGTATTTGCGCTCTATGTGTTTGCTTGCCCTGTGGGCTCGAGGTTCTTTTGAGTTCGCTACTGCTCCACTGTTATCACAGTACACGGTGATACCACGTGGCAAACTCGGTATAACCTCTAAGTCCACTAAGAAGTTCCTGAGCCAAACTGCCTCTTTCGCTGCCTCTGAGGCTGCTATGTACTCGGCTTCCATGGTGGAGTCTGCCACGCATTTCTGCTTAGCACTCCTCCATGAAATGGCTCCACTTCCCAAGGGAAACACATAACCTGAGGTTGACTTACTTTCATCCTTATCTGACTGGAAATCGGAATCACTGTAACCCAGAGGTAACAAGCTGCCTGCACGGTAAACTAACATGTACTCCTTAGTCCTTCTCAGGTACTTGAGTATATGCTTAACCGCAGACCAATGTTCCCGTCCCGGATTACTTTGATATCTAGCTACCATGCCAACGGCGTAGCTAATATCCGGCCTTGTGCATAGCATAGCATACATGAGACTTCCTACTGCCGAAGCATAAGGAACTTTCTTCATCTCCTCTATCTCCTTAGACGTCTTAGGAGACATCTCCTTAGATAGAGGTATTCCATGTCTGAAAGGTAACATACCTTTCTTGGAATCCTGCATGCTGAATCTGGCCAAGACAGTATCTATGTATGAAGACTGGGATAAGCACAACATTCTCTTCTTACGATCTCTAATGAGCCTAATACCAAGAATGTGTCCTGCTTCACCTAAGTCCTTCATATCAAACTGCTTAGACAACCACACCTTTACGTCTGATAACTCCTTCTTACTGTTTCCAATAAGCAGTATGTCATCTACGTAAAGCACAAGAAACACCACCACGCTCCCACTGATTTTCTTGTAAACACAATGCTCATCCGGACATTGAGTGAACCCGTACGACTGGATCACCTCATCAAAACGGATGTTCCAAGATCTCGAAGCTTGCTTCAGTCCATAAATAGACCGATTAAGCTTACACACTAGATGCTCACGACCTTCAGCAATGAATCCCTCTGGTTGCTGCATATAGATGTCTTCTTGCAGGTTCCCATTAAGGAAAGCTGTCTTGACATCCATCTGCCAGACCTCATAGTCCATATGAGCGGCTACAGCCAAGAGAATCCGAATGGACTTAAGCATAGCTACTGGCGAAAAGGTCTCATCATAATCAATACCCTCGATCTGGGTATAACCTTTCGCAACAAGCCTAGCTTTAAAGGTTTGCACCTTCCCATCCAATCCTCTCTTTCTCTTATAGATCCACTTACATCCAATGGGTCGTACCCCATCGGGTAGTTCTACAAGATCCCAGACCTGATTGGAGTCCATTGACCCCATTTCAGCTTTCATTGCAACATTCCATGAATCTGCATCTTTATCTTGGAGTGCCTCATCGTAAGTTCTTGGGTCCGATTCTAGGCCTCCTGGAACTGAGTCTGACGACTCTCCAAGACCTATCCATCGGTCGGGTAAATGAGAAACCCTCCCACTGCGACGAGGCACTGTCTGCACTGGTACACTCTCAGTGTGTCGTGTTGCAGTATTATGTGATGTATCTACTTGCGCACTCGGTGGGGAACCATCAATCTCACCCCTTAACTCCTCTAAGACTAGTCTACTCGCGGGCTTATGATTCATAATATAGTCTTCTTCCAAGAATCTAGCGTTCGTGGAAACGATCACCTTCTGATCCTCGGGACTATAAAATAATCTACCTTTCGTTCCCTTGGGATAGCCTACGAAAACTCGTGCTTCCGAACGTTTCTCCAACTTGCCAGGTTCCTGCACTAACACGTGTGCAGGACTACCCCAAACTCGAAACTGTGAGAAACTGGGCTTGCGCCCTTTCCACATCTCATAAGAGGTAGTGTCAACTGACTTCGAGGGAACCATGTTCAGAATATACGATGCCGTTTCCAATGCCAAACCCCAGAACGAATCTGGTAACCTCGAATAACTCATCATAGACCTAACCATCTCCATAAGAGTCCTATTTCTTCGCTCTGCAACCCCATTCTGCTGCGGCGTGCCGGGTGCAGTCAGTTGGGATTCAATCCCAGCTTCCGATAAGTATGTCCTGAACTCTCCAAAAAGGTATTCGCCACCTCGATCAGAACAAAGTGACATGATACATTTACCATGAAGCTTCTCCACAACTGCCCGATACTCCTTGAATTTCTCAAAGCATTCGGACTTGCGGTGCAACAGATAAACGTACCCATATCTCGAGTAATCATCTATGAAAGACACATAGTACTCGAAACCTCCTCTAGCCTGGATCGACATAGGACCACACAAATCAGAATGAATCAATCCTAGCACTTCTTGGCTCCTATACCCCTTTGCCGTAAACGGCCTCTTGGCCATCTTACCTTCCAGGCATGATTCGCAAGTTGGATAGTGCTCTTCCAATGGACCGAGATGTCCACTGGCCACTACCTTTTGAATCCTCCTAAGGTTGATGTGTCCAAGTCTAAGGTGCCACAGATATGCTTGATTCATCTGCGAAGACTCCTTCCTCTTATTAGATGTAGTTATGACATTATTCAATTCATTATGTTGCACTGTGGGAGAGTTCGGTTTGAGAACATATAAATTGCCAACTAATGAACCACGACATATGAAACGATTTTCAAAACGAATAATAACCATGTCATCAAACGAAACTGAAAAACCATCCATAACGAGTTTAGAAACTGAAACAAGGTTCTTTCTAAAACTAGGAACATAAAGGCAATTTCTCAAAACCAAACTACTACTATCGAACGATAAAGTAACGTCTCCCACTGCAACAGCCGCCACTTTCGTAGCATTGCCCATGTAGACGGTGATCTCTCCCTCCCTAAGTCGCTTGGTTTCCTGGAACCCCTGCAAAGAATTGCAGACATGATCAGTGGCTCCAGTATCTACACACCAGGTTCTGGTAGATACAACCGCTAAACATGTTTCTACGACATTAACGAGAGAGTTACCTTTCTTGAGGAGAGGGCAATCGACCTTCCAGTGTCCTGACTTATTGCACTTGTGGCATCTTCCTTTCGGTTTCTTTGCCACAGCCTGAGGGGTCGGTCTTGGGTAAACCGGAGCATCCTGTGCCTTCGCCTTTCCTGCAGACTTCTTTCTCTTCCTGCCCTTGTGAGGCCTGGAAGGTCCAGCCTGCTCGGCGACTAGCACCTGAGGTGCTTGAGTGAATAAGGCCTCCGCCGACTGTAGCTCTGCAAGCAGTTCTTGCATGTTGTAGTTCAACCGGAACTGATCAAAGCTCTTCGGCAGAGATTGGAGCATAATATCAACTTGGGTTTCCCCGTCAATATAACCTCCCATAACCTCAAGCTCATTGAGCTGCGCCATAACCCTGAGGGCGTGCTCCCTTACGGGTGTGCCCTCGGCCATGCGCGTACTCATCAGAGCACTCAAAGCCTCTTGCCTAGCAGCCCTAGACTGATGTCCAAACAGATCCCTGAGATTGAGAAGTATATCTGCTGCAGTGTCCTTAGACTGATGCTGATATTGAAGAACATTTGACATAGAAGCCAGAATGTAACACTTCGCCATCTCATCAGCCTTCTTCCACCGAGCATACTCCTCTTTCTCCTGCTCAGGAGCATCAGCCGCCGGCACCGCTGGACAAGCATCAGTGATAGCAAACTTATAACCCTCAGCAGTCAACACTATGTCTAAGTTCCTCTTCCAATCAATGTAATTAGGACCAGTAAGTTGATTTTCTTTTAGAATGACAGACAACGGATTGAACGACATGATGAATATCCTGAGAATCATGCAAATAAATTTTACAGATTAAACACTTTTGAATTTAACTGTCAATATTGAGATCCTCAAAACAATATTAACTTAAATTCACCGACATCTATTACACCTCGTGAGAATGTATGCTACGTGGGTCGCCCTACAAACTCGCATTTTGTAAGAGAAGGACTTTTCAAGGGCCCATTAATTTCCATAAGTCAAAACCACATTCATGACTAACGAAATTAATAGTCGGTCTCCATTTGGCCATGCAATAAATCCAGGGACCCCGTGGGGAGTTTATAGATAAGTCGCATTCTAAGTGAATCCCATTTCTCGATTCTGAGGTTGTCAAAATTGATTACACGTCCCCCGTGGGGAGGCCCGTGCGTTCTCTTAAGATTCCCTCTAACCGTCTAATTTTAGAAATTTGTCCTGGTAATTTCCTACAACCAATTTTAGCAATGTCACCCGTGGGGGAGCCCATTGCCGCAATTAATTGATTTACCGACAAATTAGAAATGGAGGCCTTAGGAATTTTACAATTAACTTTAATTTAAAATCCCTTCTCAAACTTAGTATAATTTAATGAGGATTTTTAACTATTTATACAATTCCAAATTAATCTATGTTAATGCAATAATTAATTAACATGCATATTAATTCATGCAATTCTAAATTAATCTATGTCAATGCAATAATTAATTAACATGTTCAATAATTTATGCAATTCTAAATTAATCCATGCCAGAACATAATTAATTACATGCATAATTTATTGACACAATTCTAAATTAATCCTATGCATCACATAATTAATTAACATGCATAATTAATCTTGCAATACTAAATTAATCCCATGCAAGAACATAATTAATTAACATGCATAAATAATAATTTAATGGCATAATAAATTTAATTAAATAAATAAATAAATCCACTATTATGGCCATTAAATATTGAGTCTCCTTAAACAAGGAAACTGTGACAGTTCTTTTCCCTGTTCAACTGGAACTCCTTTAAGCAGTAGAATCCTGGTTGATCTTGTACTGCTTGGACAAGAAGGCAAAACCTCTCCACCTCCTGCAGCCAACCGCCGACTGCCGCCCGGCCGCCGGCCGCCGCCGCCAGTGGTCGGAAAAACGCGCCGTTTCCCTTTTTTATTTTTTTTTTTTTTTTATTAATTCTTCGAGGCTCGTTGATCTCTTGTGATCTCCCGGTTATCAACACACGATCACAACACGAAAAATATAATTTACAAAATTACATAATTCGATCCTAGATCCAACGAATGGATGTACATGTTTTCTAAACAAATAATTAAATCTATCCGGTCAACCCCCGGGCGAATAATTATTACAAACATTCATCCATAAATTCCTCGACATGCCCGAGGCTTTAAAAACAAATTTAAAACCATACATCACATTCAACAACATTCATCAAACACATAATCGGCCATAATAGTGGATTAACTATTTTCCTGCAAAACCGAGTTATGCAAATATAATCCAATATATGGCTGCGTTTGAACACATCTTGTCAAATAAAGCCGTAAAAATTCGAACTTTGTACAAAACGAATTAACCAAGTGCTCTGATACCACTTGTTGGGATCTGTGAGGATCTCGTTATGTACAAATCACGAATTCAATAGCAAACGTAAACCTATGCGCAGCGGATCTAAAGGTTTGACGTAGAGAACTTACGGCTTAAAATTTATGTAGATCTGGTTGACCACGAACGGTTGACCGCAATTGATTGACCGCAACACGCGTCTTGGGTTGCACGAACAAGATCAGATCAAAACTGGATCAAACGGATGCAAACAGATCAAAACGAAATTTTGCTGCCAGACACCTTCCGGCGGCGCGTGAGGGCGCGTGCGGCGTCGGATTCCGGCGACGTCGGCGGCGATGGAAAGCTCTCGTCGAGACGGTCGTCTGGGTATACTGTACGTCTCAATCGGACTTCCGGTTAGTTCTGTAGGTCAAAATCAATTTCGTCTCGGTTTACCTACAGATCTTCTACTGTATTACTCAATACACCCTTCTTCAACTTGTACCAGTGGAGCAACAAGAAGAAGATAAAGCTCGAATGAGATCTAGAGAGAGAGATGGTTTCACGTGAGAATGAGACTTCTATTCTCTTCTCATGAGCTTAATGATGTATATATAGAGCTACAGTAGGGACCCTAAGGAGATTAGGAAAAGGGCTCCTTAATTAATTAGACTAACTGTGGGCCAAACCCACTCCTCTAATTAATTAAATAATATTAATGGGCCACCAACATTATATTATTGCACTCCCTTTCCCTAGCCCAAATTACATTTGAGACTCCAATAATAATTACTCGATTTACCTCCCCACGTTTAAGATATAATGTCCATTCATTAATTCGATTACTGACAATCAAGAATTAATTAATTTATTATTATTTCACCAAAGCTAGCGCTCGTTCATCACATTTTTATTATGCCGGAATTTAATCCACCTGCAGGGTTTAGCATAACAATCCTTCATGAACTCACTCCGGGGACATCATCAAACTAACGCACATGGTGACCGTAAATATCCTAACAGCACATCCTAATAACAATATTACCCATAACAGTAGGAATATTAATCCAGCGAACTGAACCTCACCCATGTGAATCAAAGTAATATATATTGTATATATCTGTCTGTTTAATATCTTACGGGTTAAGAGAACGCAGTAATTAACCGAGGCCTAGTTCCTTTACGACGATCAGTATAAAATGAACTTCTCCTCTCTAGGATCCTGTTCAATACATAAATGTACTAGTGCAACTAATCAGTCAAGACAAAATGTACAGTTGACACTACAACCGTTCGGATAGGGTGTTCATGTCCATCTAGGTTGTGAACAACTATTCTTGTTCGCAAGTAACTGATAGAGTGATCTTCGGTTCGCCCGATGACGACCCACTCTATCTAAGTGCAGAACAACAGAACGTAGAACTTGTTTAATCTAACATGATTCTCATTCATAAAGGGTAAATGTGTAATAACATGCAAAGCCAAGCTTTCAGTATATAACACTAACAGGGCAGTTAAAAGTTTTTTTCTGTCTGGTAATTTACTTAAGAACTGGAAGCACACTGTTATTACTTTGATTCCAAAGTGTTTGTATCCTGAGTCTCTGAGTAGTTACAGACCTATATCTCTGTGTGGTGTTCTCTACAAAATTGTGGCCAAAATTCTTGCTGAAAGGCTTAAAGGGTGCTTAGATTCCTGTATTTGTAGTGCTCAAACAGCTTTTGTCCCGGGGAGGAATTTATTAGATAATGTGGTGATTGCCCATGAGGTGTTTCATTTTCTTCATAGACATAGATCTGGGCCTCATACTTTTATGGCTGTTAAATTGGATATGGAGAAAGCTTATGACAGAGTGGAATGGGATAGTATCAGGAAAGTGATGGTGAAAATGGGTTTTCATGGGACCTTTGTGAAGTGGATTTATGGATGTATCTCTCACCCTACTTTTTCTTTCAATTTGAATGGGGAAAACTGTGGCTTTGTTACAGCATCTAGGGGGATTAGACAGGGTGACCCCCTGTCACCTTATTTGTTCATTATTGTTTCTAAAGTGTTATCATCTTATTTGCATTTTAAGAGCAGTAGTGGTCATTTCAAGGGGATCAGAATTTCTAAGCAGGGCCCTATGCTATCACATCTTTTATTTGCTGATGATGCCCTTGTGTTTTGCAAGGCTGATGAATCTCATGCTAGGCTGTTGTTGGAGATTTTGCATAAATATCAATGTTTCACAGGGCAGAAAGTAAATTTGCACAAGTCTTCAATGTTTTTGAGTAAAAACTGTGGTTCTGGTTTGGTTGAGAACATAAGCTCTATTCTGAGGGGTGTAGTGGTGAAAAGGTCATCTAGATACCTAGGTCTCCCTTTGGGGATTGGGGCATCTAAAATGGATGCTTTTCAATTTGTGGAGGATTCAGTTAGGTGCAGAATTGAGAGTTGGAAAAACAATTTTCTATCAACAGCTGGGAAGGAGATTTTAATCAAGTCAGTGTTGCAGGCTTTGCCAATATTTGTGATGTCCTGTTTTCTGATTCCAGCTGGGTTGTGTAACAACATTTGCAGGCTGATGGCCAAATTTTGGTGGAGTATAAGAAGTACACAAGACCACTGCCTTCACTGGAAGTCTTGGGATAAAATGGCCAGATCTAAAGCTGATGGAGGACTGGGTTTTTTAGACATTAAAACTCTGAACAAAGCTCTTATACTGAAGCAACTGTGGAGGCTTATAGATCAACCAGAATCATTGGTCAGCAAAGTTCTAAAAGGAAAGTACTTTCCTGATTCTAGCATTTTTGACTGGAGGCAATCTAATGGTGACTCCTGGCTGTGGAAATCTTGGGCTTCAGTCCTTCCTGTGCTCAAAGATCAAATAACTATTTTGATAAGAAATGGTGCTAGTACCAAGCTGTCTGATCACAAATGGGTGCCAGGTGTGGCTGGGGGGAAGCCTTCCATTAAGGTTCTTATTAATGAGCAAATGTTCTGGGTGAAAGACTTGTTGATTGCAGGTGGTTGCAGTTGGGATATAAATCTGGTTCAAGCTTTATTTTCTGAGGAGGATGCAGCCAAAATACTGAATATCAAAACACTGAATCCTTTGTTGGCTGATCAATGGAAGTGCCCTTTTATTGACAAAGGGAAGTTTTCTGTCAAGAGCACTTACAAGATTCTGTCTGCTGCAAATGTATGCATTTCTGAGGTGGCTGAGTGTAGCTCTTTGGCTGGGGATAACAAAAAAGCCAGATTAAGGTGTTGGGACCTGAAGGTACTAGGGAAAGTTAAGCATTTTATATGGCAATGTATCAATAATATTTTGCCTGTAAATGTGAATTTGCAATCCAGGGGTATTGACATTGATATCTTGTGTAAAGTATGTGGGGAGGCTGTAGAAACCCAGGAACATGTGTTGTTCCTTTGTGAAAGAGCAGAGAAGGTGTGGAAGATTGCCCCTGTGCAATGGAACAGCCTTGGCCAAGAGCAGTTTAGCTTCAAGCAATGGTGGTGGTGGATCAGTTCTATGGATTCTAAAGCTATATCTGAACATAGAATCCAATTATCCACCTATATATTGTGGTGGCTATGGAAGGCACGGAATATTTGGGTTTTTGAAGGGGAGAAACAACCGGAGATCTGGATTATCAAAGCTGCATTTAGGGATTGGATGGACTTCTCAAATTCAAGCTCAAATTTTCTTTAGAGAAGGACTGAGGATAGGCTAGGCATTGGCAGTGGTTTAAACCAATTCAAATAGAACCGCCAACAAGTTTTAATGGATGACATAGATAGATTAACCCAATTATTAGAAAAATGTAATATTGAAGAAACTAGAATGACAAAAATAGACGATGAAGAAAAACAAAGAATAATCTACGGAATAGATAGTGAAGATGAAGATGAACCAACATTTAATATGACTGATCAAAAACCTCATACAACACCGCCATTATCACCAAAACGACCTAGAACAAATAATAATGAAGCATCTAGTTCACAGAATAATTATGTAGAAAGAAGTTTTAGAGATTTTATATACATAAATGATTATAGTCATCATCAAGAAAAAATTAAGAAAAATATACTACCAACATATTTAGAAAAAGAAAGAAATATATCTAATGGAATATTAAATATAGAGTGCGCAACCAATGCAGAAGATTTAATAGTCACTTGGACTAATCAATTAAATTACTAGTTCAAACTTATGATTCCATGATAAATGGAATGACATTAACAAATTTTATTAGTTATATAAGATATAATAAATCCGGAGTAGTATTTGACTATCTAGAAAATACTCGAGTCCTATTAAATTTTGAAGCAGTGGTTTAGAAACAGAAGCAGAATATAATAGCAGCATTAAGAGAATTAACAAATGATCTATTAAGAGAATTTTTAGGAATTACAAGACAAGAGTAAAAGGAAACACAATAAGATAAGGTAGTTAGATTTCTCACAAACATGAAGTTATGCAATGCATGCTATATAGAATTCTGTCAAGTAAGAGAAAATTTCTATAAAATTAAGGATTGGTCAGGACTAATAGAAATAGTTGAAAGTAATCTTAAAGATTAAATAATAAATATATTAAAAAAAAATCAGTGAAACAAGAGAAGAAATTACTCTAGGAATTTTAGAAAAATATACAGAAGAATATAGAGATTAACTTTGTATAAGGATATTAGAACACCACGAAATGACTAAGGTTGATTCAAGATGTTGTAAACAATTAGAAAGTGTATCACAAGAATTTGGTTGTTATGACTAGGGGTGAGCATGGGTCGGTACAGTTCAGAAGTTTTGTCAATCTCCGGAATAGTACCGAAGTTCGGAGATTACTAAAATTCAATCTTCGAAACCGTACCAAAAAATCAGTTCGGTTCGGTTTGGTTTGGTACGGTTCGGTTCTCGGTACTATCGGAACGGTTCGGTTCGGTTTGGATATTCGGAGATTTCAAATTATTTTTTAAATTTTTTTTGAATGGCCACCTAGTTGTATTTTAATTTTTGTATATTTTTTTTTTAAATCCAACATTCATCAATATTTTATCATACTAAAGATTTAATTTTTAAACCAATTGGAGAAAATACTCTAAATTTTAGTTAAGACTAAATTTGTGTAACTTACATTGAAAATTCAAAATCCAAACAATATATAATATTTTTTTATTAAAGTAATATTTCTTTTACCTTTCATACCATGTTAGTTATAAGATAGAATAAGACTAGTATCGACAAATTTAAGTAATGTTTAAATATTTTTTAAAAATAATATTTAATTAACCTTTCATACCATTTTAAATATATTTTTCTTCAACCAGAAAAATCAATTGTAGATCTCAAGTATTACTAATCTTGAAATTTAAATGAAACTTAATTGTTATAACTATATTTAATTTCTATTTTAAAAATTTTCAAATTATATAGGATCAAAGTTGACATAAAATATATTAATATCACACATCTATTTTTATAATTCAGTTCTTCGGTTCGGTACGGTACGGGACGGTCCGGTTCGGTTCTCGGTATGGATATTTGTGAAATCTCCAGAACCGTACCAATTATTTTTTCGGTTCAGTTCGGTTCGAAGAAAGTCAAACAGTCAAAATTTATTTTTCGGTTAGGAGTGATTTCGGTTTGGTTTTTAGAACGGATAAGAATTCTCAGAGTCCCATGCTCAGCCCTAGTTATGACCCATATAGAAAGAAAAGATATCATGAATACAATAAATTTAATATACGATATAGACCAAGAAGATATAAAACATTTAGAAAACCGTGGAAACCAAAATATAAAGGAGATGTTAGAAAACAAAGAAAATACTTAGGAAAACCCAAATATTGTCCTAAAGGAAAAAAAATTGCATATGGTGGAAATGTCAAGAAATATGATACTACGCAAATGAATGTCCTAAAAATATACCAGAAAAGGAAAGAAAGTTAAAAATGATATTTTCTTTAAGTTATGAACCTATAGAAGAATAATACGAAGAAGGTGAGCTATTAGACTTCGATATATATGACTTAGAATCAGAAACAGATAGTGATTTAGGATCATCAGAATCAGAAGATGAGTAAAAATAGTTCATTAATAAAAGTTAAATTATTTAACAAAATTTTACTAGCATATATAGACACAAGTGAACCGATATTTCTAGCAAAAGAATTTATATTACCTAGTAAATATTAGAAGAAATTAGAGAAACCAATTATAGTGAGAATTGCAAACAATAAGACAATAAGTATTGACTATAGAGCAATAAATTTAGTATTGTTAATAGAAGAAAAACAATTTTCTTTACCAAGTCTTTATAAACAAAATAGGGAAATTTTCATCAATCCTACAAGATTCTGAAAATATTGCAAAAATACAATCCATAAACAAATAATTACATCTCTACCTAATAGATAATATATAACTACATTAATGCCTAAAGTCACTTACCATATCCATTCAACCTCTATCCCCCTTTTTATGGGTTTGATTAAGAGAGAGAAATGAAAAACATGCATATAATAAATAACTAACTCGTTTAATTCCTTCATTCACGCAGCTTGTACATTTGTAATAGAGAGAAATAAAAACATGTATTGTATTTCGCTCAGCTTTCCAAGTAGGTATATGTTGCGTTTATGTTAGTATATATTCATTTGAAAAGTGCATGAATTAATAATTTTTTATTAATGATATATGTGTCGTTTTTTTATAAATCATAATGTCGGTATATACTGAATATATAAATCATAATGTACTACTGAATATGTAAATCATAATGTCAGTATATATTCTGAATATATACTGGATATATTCTATGTATTATATACCGAATATACTAAATATATAATGAATATATATTTAATATATATATACATAATATAAACCATAAAAAATGTTTGGTATATGTATTGTATATATTTTCTATGATTTTACTAAATATACACCATACATATATTGAAAATATACTGAATATAAACCATACATATACTGAATAAAAAGTTGATAGGTCGATTAAAATCTAGGTATATTTTTAAGTAAAAGTATATATTTAACATATATTGTACATATACTGATCATATATTGTACATATACCACAACACAGCACAAACGATAGATATTTTCTTAAGAAAAGTTACGGAAATATACCAGCAAAAAAAAATTGACAGGTCGATTAAAATCAAGGTTCAAGGCGCGATCCCATGATCCAACGGTACAAATTTGTCCTCCTGCCCACTGAGAAGCATGGTCCGGTCCTCGCACCTCAACCGCTTCATGCCTATCGTGACCCCAAATATCCTATGGCACATTCCCTACTCCGCCGCCTGCGTGTTCGCAGATTTTACCGACACCCTCCTCCCAACCTGAAGTTCCCCAAACAGAACTGGGAATTGAGCACTTCTTGTGTTCCTAGACTGCTTGAAAAATCTATTTCCGCGAACAAACATGGCTGAGAACTTAAAATGAGTTCACATTTTCCACAATAAACATTAGAATTGGACAAGAAAACCCCAAATATTCACCAAACAAAAAAAAGGAAGCAAAGAAATAAGGTGGTTTTTTTTCTCTGCACCAAATCAATTCATCCACTAAACTTCATCCAATCAATTCACCACCAAATCTATTACTGGGGACTCAAATCTCAGAAGGGCTAAAACTGATAAAACTGAAAAGGAAAAGGAGCACGCATTTAGTAGCATTGAACTGATAATCACGAGCACCTGAAAAATACATCATGGGTTGTGCGGATAAATCAAAGTTCGTCAAGATCAAGGATTCTCGGGATGATTTCAGATTTTCTTCTTCACTGACGGTTCTGTATTTCACTGCTTTGTATTCTTTTAGCAAGGATGGAGCGGTTTTGCAGAGAGAGAGAGATGAACGAGGGGGTTGGGGTGGTTTGAAGTGAGAGAGTGAATTAAAAGTCCGATTGTTTAGGTAAGTAGATATTTAATTTAAATTAAGGATCTCATTTGCATTTAATTTACTTGAAAAATAAGGTAATAACAGTTATCGGTAAAATTCAACTGCTTGGCTAGTCAAGCATGGGATAATTCATAGATCTTTGGGCTTTGATTTTCAAAGAATAGAGACTTTACAAATATTTTTGGCTTGTTTAGGTAATTTTATAAATAAGAATATAAGAAGTATATAAGTGTAATATAAATCACACATGAGGGTAACGGGTGCAAATTCCTAAACAAAATACAGGTTTACCATTAATAATTGGAAATAACTTTCTTAACTTATATAGTCCATTTATTCAAAGATTAAACAACATAAGTCTTAGATGTCCACAACTAGATACGCAATCTAGTAAAAAATAATTACCACAAAAATATATAATACGTCTTCTTTCATAAAGGGGGAGATATTATGAAAAAGTTTCATTTCAAATTGATAAAGTAAAAGTATAACATTAGAAGAACATGTTAATCAGTTATTAGAAAAAATATGTAGTCAAAATCCATTAGATCCAAATAAAAACACAAATAACATGATAGAAAAAATAGAACTAATAGATCCTAACAAAGAAGTCAATGTGCCAAATAAAAAACCATAATACAGAAAAAGATGTTAAGAAATTTCAAGAAGAAACTACTAAGATGCTAGAAAAGGGTATTATACAATCTAGCACAAGTCCACATAGTCCACCAGCATTCTATGTAGAAAATCATAATTAATTAAAAAGAGGAAAACGTAGAATGATTATAAATTACAAAAACATGAATAAAGCCACTAACGGAGATGCATATAAGTTACCAAGACAAGATTATATTTTTAGTCGAATTAAAAAGGCAAAATGGTATAGTACATTAGATGCTAAATCAGGACATTGGCAGTTAAAGTTACATGAAGAAATTAAACCTTTAACATAATTTAGTTGTCCACCCCAAAACCACTATGAATACAATGTAATGTCATTTAGACTTAAACAAGCACCGAGCATATACCAACGATTTATGGATAATAATCTTAAGGGATTAGAATCAATAAGTTTCGCTTATATGGATGATATAATTGTTTTTACACAAGGATAAAAAGAAAATCATTTAAAAGAACTTGCAAAGGTTTTAATACAATTAGGTAATAAAGGAGTTATTTTAAGTAAAGAAAAAGTAAAAATTTACAAAACTGAAACAAAATTTTTGGGAATGAAAATAGTTGAAGGAGGCTTTATCGAACCTCAAAAACATCTACTTGAAAAAATACATCACTTTCCAAATCAGCTTCAAAATAGAAATCAAATTCAAAAATTTCCTGGATGTTTAACATATATTGGATAAAAAGGTTTTACAAAAAGTCTTGCAAAAGAAAGAGAGTTGCTACAGAAAATGATTTTAGAAAAAGTATTATGGAAATGGACAGATAATGCAACTAGAGCAGTACAGTCCTTAAAAAGACTATGTACTCATTTACCACGTCTTTATCTACTAAAGCCTAGTGATTTACTTATTCTTAATATTGATGCAAGTAAGGATACTTGGGGAGCAACCCTTCAAGCAATCCCGGATGCATATGAAGAGTTAAATAAGTTTATCATGAACAACAAACCATCTGAAATTAAATCCTTCATACGAAGGATGACTAAGATAGTTTAGATGCAAAAAGTGAATCTTACGATTCTAAATCAGAATTAGAGAAATCTAATGACAAAGGTGAAAATCCTTTAAGCCAATCTATGCAAATAGAATGGGATAAAACCAATAGCAAACGATTACTGTTATCCAAATGGGTATCAGGAACGTTTAAGCCAGCTGAACGCAATTATACTACACATGAGAAAGAAACCTTAGCCTTTGTAAATGCACTTGAAAAGTTTAAACTCGACTCACAGCTAGTAAAATTCATCTTTCAAACCGATAGTTTGTACACTAAAGATTTTACAAAATACCAATTGAAAGAATCCTACTGATATAGCCATATAAGGATAACCCGGTCCAGAAGCTTCCTACTCGACCGGTAAGTCACTTGAACGACCCACATGTCGACATGACTCCGTCGACATGCTCAAATCGACTTCCCAAAAGTCGATCCTACCAAGAGCAAGCGAGAGGAGCCAGAAATCGGTCTAGTCGACTCTCACAAGTCGACTTCCGTCTATCGACTTTCACTAGTCGACGTAAAGGGGAGAAGAATATCAAGAGCGTAACTCCCAAGCATCAGATACTCTAGGTCGACTTCTACTAGTCGACTCCACTACGACGACTCTCTGAAGACGACTTCACCACAGAGAGCTAAACCAAGCGTAGCCTCCGAAACCGCACATATTAATAAGTCGACCTCCTAACTCTCGAGGTCGACTCTGCACATCTCGAGGAACAGAACAAGTGAAGACGATTCACTACACTTAAACATATCCGAAGCTATACGCACCACATAGGATAAGAAGGAATCTTGTGATGACTGAGCAACAAGGGGAGACGAATCGACCAGGGCATTTTGGACCTTCTAGGCCCACCGACTTGGGCATTTTGGGCACTTCAAGTAAGTATTCACTCCTATATAAAAGAGATGAGGTAACCCCAAACCCTAACTCTCATTCATTCCCACTCTCCCCCATAGCTGCTGCGCAGCCTCACTTCATCACTCTCATACTGACTTGAGCGTCGGAGGCTCTACGCCGGAAACACCTCCGGCGTTGAGTTTTTGCAGGTATCTAGCGGTCTAGTGACGATTCAGAGGCGGTTCAAGCAGATCTGAGCTCGTATCCACCGGTTTACTCCAGATCTAGAAGTAGACCCATCATATTGGCACCGTCTGTGGGGAGTTCTTGAAGGAAGGAAGAGCTTCACACACAGCTCCGATCTGTTTGCCGATGGCGGAGAAGGAGGGCTTGCAGAGGAACTTGAGCGAGGAGTTCAGAGGGACGTGGATGGACAAGAGGCCACCACCACTCTCCACCACCAAACACCCCGTGATGCAGATGATGAGAATGCCACCGTTTGGAGGGCCACCACCATCAGGATTGACGTTGGGCGGAGAAACGCCTGTCACTCCAACCGGCGTGAAGTTGCAAGTTTGACCCAGGTGGGGACAAGTCAAAACCCTAATCCAGGAGGAGAAAAGGAGTCAACGGAGGTGTCTCGATGTGAGGGGAAACAGATGCAGGAGGTACCGGAGCAAACCCAACCCCATGTCGAGGAGCAGACCTTGACGATGACGAGAAGAGAAATGCAGAAGATGATCGCTGAAGCTGTAGCTGCCCAGATGAAGCAAATGGCGCAGGTCGAGCAGCAGCCTCGACTCGAGAACCAGCCTCGAATTGAGCAGCAGCCCCGCGTTGAGCAACAAGCCCAGTCAAACGTACAACAAAATAGGAGGGTGGACGAGGAAGAGTCCTCCATTCGAACTGTCAACCCACAAGCGATGGACGAGACGTTAGAACAATTATTAGCCCAGGTTCGCGATCTACAGGCTCGAGTCGATGGAAAGAAGAGCAGAGGAACAAAAGAGCACCCATTCTCGTTGCAGATCTTGAAAGCCGACTTACCCAAAGGCTTCAGAGAATTGAACATATGGTACGACGGCTCCACTGACCCGTCTCGACATTTGAGGAGTTTCGAAAATATGGCCGTGCTTCATCGTTACAGCGACCCAGTACAATGTCGCGCCTTCCTGACGACTTTGATAGGGTCGGCCCAAGACTGGTTCCACCAACTTCCAGCAGGGTCGATTCGGGATTTTGATGGATTCAGCTCGAGTTTTCTTAACCAATTTGCAAGTGTGAGGGTGCAAGAGAAATCTTACCTCTCGTTGATTAGCATGCAGCAGAAGAAGGGTGAGTCATTGCGGGAATATGTGGCAAGATTTACCAAGGCGTGCGTCGAATGCCCAACGGCGACAGAGGAAATCAAATCGGGGGAGATTGACGAGAGGACTGCTACCAGGGTTGTGTAAGAACTCTTTGGCCAAACGACCTGGTAGGATTTTCGACGATGTGCTGGGAAGATGTGCCAAATATATGAATGTCGAGGAGGCCGAAGCCGACTACTTGCAAAGTGTGAAGATGTCTCAAACCGACAGTCGAGACGACAAGAGGGAAAAGAAGGGCCAGTCGACAGGAGATAGAAGGGGGTCCCCGAGGGCTGATAGGGGTGAAGGCAGATTTAGAGGATGGAGACCAACTCAATATACACCCCTCTCGGCTCCCCATGCGAGAATTCTAGAAGTTATGGAGAGGGAAATCCGCGACGACGTAGTAAGATGGCCGCGGACGAGGAAGGATGGACCTATGAAGCCCAAAAGCAACATATACTGTCGATTCCACAAAGACTACGGGCACAACACTGACGACTGTCGACACTTGAAAGACGAAATTGAGAGATTGATAAAGGCGGGCCACTTGAAGGAGTTTATATACAAGGACCGAGAAAGGACGAACAGGAGACGAGAGCGAAGTAAGAGTCCTCGCAAGAGGGCGAGATCCCCAGAAAAGGAGGAGCTCCCACCAAAAAGGGGAGTAATTAACATGATCTTTGGGGGATCGACTAATGGAGATTCTAATCGAGCAAGAAAGGCCTATGCTCGGGGCCGATATGCGAAAGTCGAGGTACAGCAAGTCGACGAAAGTGGACCAGTATGAACTTTGGACCGGCAGATGTTGATGAAGTCGAGAGGCCGCATAACGACGCCCTGATGATAACAGCGCAGATATCGGGATATGAAGTGCAAAGGGTGTTTGTCGACACCGGGAGTTCCGTGAACGTGATTTTCTATGAGTGCCTCAGGAGGATGGAACTTGACATTGAGCTTACGCCCCTGCACACATCACTCTTCGGATTCAACGGCTCGGAAGGTGACTTGAGGAAAGTAAAAATGGTGAGATTTGTGGTGGTCAATGTCGAGTCGGCTTACAACGTGATTCTGGGGAGACCAGCGCTCAACGCATTTCAAGCAGTTGTGTCAACCTATCACATGAAGCTGAAGTTTCCCGTAGGAGAGCGAGTGGGAGAAGCTCGAGGAGATCAAAAGTTGTCGAGAACATGTTACCAGATCGCAGTCAAAACCAATCAACGAGCTGAGGTCAAAGAAGGCAAGAGACCGATGACAAGTGAAAAAAGGCCGAGAGGGAGTGACCTTGAGCCTCATGGTGAACTGATGGAAATTCAGATCGGAGAGTCAAAGGACCAAACCACCAGAGTCGGGAGAGAGTTGGAGGGCGAGTTGCGAGAACAGTTGGTGGGATTGTTGAAAGAATTCAGAGACATATTCGCCTTCTCGCCTGAAGAGTTAACGGGAATCGACCCAGATGTTATGGAACACAAGCTCAATGTCGACCCCCTCAAAAAACCCGTGAAGCAGCGACTCAGGCACCATGGCGCTGAAATCGACAAGGCAGTTGAAGTCGAGGTGGACAAGCTGCTAAAAGCAAAACACATCAAAGAAATCCAATTTCCCGAATGGATATCTAACATAGTGATGGTGAGGAAAGCGTTGAACAAATGGCGTATGTGCATCGACTTCCGCGACTTGAACCTGGCATGTCCTAGAGATCATCATCCTTTACCTAGAATTGACCAGCTAGTCGATTCCACAGCTGGTTGCGAGTTGTTGAGCATGATGGACGCTTCTCAAGGATACCACCAAATTCCCTTAGCACCAGAAGATCAAAGTAAAGTAAGTTTCGTGACGAGCAAGGGGACATACTGCTATGTCGTCATGCCCTTTGGCCTCAAAAACGCGGGAGCAACCTATCAGAGGCTGATGGACCGAAGACCCAGATCGGTCGGAATATGGAAGTATACGTTGACGATATCCTGGTGAAGAGTAAGTCCTCGACTTCACACCCAGACGACTTGAGGGAAACCTTCAACACCCTTAGGACGTTTGGGATGAAGTTGAACTCGGACAAATGTGCCTTTGGAGTGAAAGCGGGACGATTTTTGGGATATGTTGTCACAGAACGAGGAATCGAGGTAAACCAGGATAAAGTGAAGGCCATACTCGACATGTCCCCACCGCGAAACATCAGGGAAGTCCAGGTGCTAACGGGAAGGATTGCAGGCTTGAGCAGATTCATTGCTCGAGCTGCCGAGAAGAGTTTCCCTTTTTTCAAACTACTTAAGAAGAAGATGGTGTTCAAGTGGACTGACGAGGCGCAGATGGCCTTCGATAAGTTGAAAGAGTTCCTGAGCGGGCTGCCCTTGCTGACCAAACCAGAACCAGGCGACGAGTTGATTCTATACATCTCAGTAGGAGAGTTTGCTTTGAGTTCAGTGCTGCTGCGGAAAGACGACAGTTCCCAACAGCCTATTTATTATACAAGTCGAGTACTCCAAGGAGCGGAGACGAGATACCCCGAAGTCGAGAAAGCCGCCTTGACACTGGTGATAACGGCTAGGAAATTAAGGCCTTACTTTCTGAATCATGTGATAGTAGTGCGAACAAACTTTCAGCTGGGAGAAACATTAGGTCGACCCACGGTCTCGGGCCGACTCGTGAAGTGGGCAGTCGAGCTAAGCGAATACTCTATCAGATATGAGCCCAGGCGAGCCATCAAAGCCCAGGCGTTGGCTGATTTCATTCAAGAAGGAACCAAAGGAGAAAAGAAGAAATAGATAATGCATGTCGACGGGTCCTCGGCCGCGAAGGGATCTGGCTTGGGAGTCGTCCTCGTGTCCCCCGAGGGCGAACAACTCGACTTCGCGATCAGAATGGGATTCAAAGCCTCAAACAATGAGGCCGAATACGAGCACTTATCAAGGGAATACAACTGGCAATCGGGGGCGGAGCAACAGAAATCGCAGCACATTCCGACTCACAGCTTGTCGTCGGGCAAGTGTTGGGAAACTGCAAAATTAGGGAAGACCGAATGCTGAAATATGTTGAGGAAGTTCAAAGCCTCATACAAGGATTGAAAAAGTTCGAATTAACGCAAATTCCGCGAGAAGAGAACAAACGAGCCGACTGGCTCGCAAGAATTGCAAGCTCGAATGAAGGAAGAGTGGGAAATCACATCACCACGATGCACCTCGAGGGGAGCATTCTCAGCGAAACTATGGAAGTTGGCGAGAAGGACGACTGGAGGAAGTCGATTCGCGAACTCCTACGGGGTCGAGTCCCTGCGGGAGACAAACAAGAAGCAGAAAAGATGGCCCAAATTTGAGAAAATACTTCGAAGTCGACGGGGTCCTATACAAGAAATCGATGGTCGGACCTCATTTGAGATGTGTTTCCGAAGAAGAAGGAGTTCATGTTCTAAGAGAAATCCATGAAGGGTGCTGCGGAGCGCACGTTGGATCTCGAGCCCTAACCGGCAAGGCCCTGCGAGCAGGCTACTATTGGCCCAAAATTCGAGCAGCGGCCGAACAGTTAGTCCAGAAATGCGAAAAATGCCAGCGCCATGGCCAAATCACCCATATCCCGGCGGAGTACATGACGACTATCAACTCCCCAATTCCCTTTGCTCAATGGGGAATCGACTTGGTAGGTCCGTTGCCGATGGGGACAGGACAAAGAAAGTTTCTGGTGGTTGCAGTCGACTATTTTAGCAAGTGGGTCGAGGCGGAACCTTGGCGCGAATTACTGAAGAAAAGATGATACAATTCTTGTTCAACAATATCTGCTGTCGATTTGGAATTCCAAAGGTGTTAATTTCAGATAAAGGAACGCAATTCCAAGGAAAGCGAATCCAAGCGTGGTGTCTCGACATGAGAATTAAGCAGCGGTTTGCCTCAGTCGCACACCCACAGGCAAACGGGCAAGTCAAGGTCACCAATCGAACTATTCTTCAAGGTTTGAAAAAAAGACTCGAGAAGGCGTCGGGAGCCTGGGTCGATGAGTTGACAACAGTCCTATGGGCTTATAGGACGACTCCTAGAAGTTCGACGGGACAATCCCCATTTCACATGGTCTATGGGATGGATGCATTATTGCCGATTGAAGTCGGCCTCGACTCCCACAGATCAAAATTCTACGAGGAAAGGAGAAACGAAGAGATGATCGAAGAGGCCCTAGACCTAATTGAGGAAGGTCGAGAAGAAGCCTGGGTGCGGTCCGTCGAGTACAAACAGAAGATGCGGGCAGCCTTCGACAAGAAGGTCCGAACCAGACGATTCCAAGTGGGGGACCTCGTCCTCAAACGAGCCGATGCTCTCAAACATGTCGGCAAGCTCGAAGCTAACTGGGAAGGACCCTATACCATCACAAAGGTGCTCGAAAGGGGCACATATGAACTCGAGGACGGAGAAGGTCGACAACTCCCGCGATCCTGGCACGTGATCCATCTTAAACGCTTTTACGCCTAAGGCAATATTTCGAATCTTTCTGTACTAAACAATGTCTGAATTGAATTCAATGATGAAATGAATCTGTTTATGCTTCAATTATGTTTTTTACATTTACGCGTCGACTTCATTATGATTGCATGAAAAATCGAATTTTTCAAAACGGCTATGAAGCCGACTAACTCTCCAACGATTATGAAATCAATTAACACACAACTACGAAGTTGTAAATTCTCGAGCGGAATCTCGAGCAGGCTACGAAGCCTTCGACTACGAAGTCGACTAACACAACTACGAAGTTGTAAATTTTCGAGCGAAATCTCGAGCAGGCTACGAAGCCTTCGACTACGAAGTCGACTAACACAACTATGAAGTTGTAAATCCTCGAGCGGAATCTCGAGCAGGCTACGGAGCCTTCGACTACAAAGTCGACTAACACAACTACGAAGTTGTCAACTCTCGAGTGGAATCTCGAGCAGGCTATGAAGCCTTCGACTACGAAGTCGACTAACACAACTACGAAGTTGTAAACTCTCGAGTGGATTCTCGAGCAGGCTATGAAGCCTTCGACTACGAAGTCGACTAACAC
>BKCP01011625.1:2363511-2394116 GCA_008636005.1 Striga asiatica | reverse complement strand
CAGCTACGAAGCTGTTCAAACCGTTGCTCGACTTCGACCAGCTCGCAAGAAGGGTTGGGGAGAAGACGAGTTGAAAAACTTAGCGTTTCACAGCTACGAAGCTGTTCAAACCATTGCTCGACTTCGACCAACTCGCAAGAAGGGTTGGGGAGAAGACGAGTTGAAAAACTTAGCGTTTCACAGCTACGAAGCTGTTCAAACCATTACTCGACTTCGACCAGCTCGCAAGAAGGGTTGGGGAGAAGACATACGGGAAATAACAATAGCAAGATAACTTGAAATACAATTCACACGAACAGTAAAGGGAAAGGAAGAGAATTATATTGATCATAGCAATTTTGATTACATTAGAAGTCGTCTCGACCTTTACATAATCCGAAAATAGGTCGAGAACGACAGAAGAAAAAAACATAGCAAAACAAAAACAACGGCACAGCCCAAAGTAAATAACGCTGCTAAGACTCGGCATCCGACTTCTCAGCAGCATCGTCTCCACCCTCCACAACTGTGGCAGTCTTCTCCACATCAGCATCCTCGTCGACAAGCGGCCCGGCACCCTGCTGCTCGGCACCCCCCGCCTCGACTTCCTCCTCCCGATTAGCCCCACTTGCCCCGACTAGTTCGGTCGGACCGGACAAGGGGGTGGGAGGAACCTCGAGTTGCGCGCTCAGGCCAGCCTTGCGGATGGCCCAAGCCTCGAGTCCCGACAACCATGGGTAATCGTCGGGGAGAGAGTCGTCGCCCGCATAGCCCTCGGGGAAGGGAAGCGTCTCCTTAACCGCCTCGCGGTCGAGCTTCCCCTCAAACTCGGATCCCGAGACCACCGCCTCCCACGCGGCAAAGGTATGCTCGAAGTACTGGAGGGTGGCGGGGCAGAGCTTGTCGAGAAAGGCGGGAGAGTTGCAGAAGGCCTTGACGAGCTCCTGCGGTAGGTCTCAAGGAAGACGGCGCCCATCGGGGACTTCAAAAACGTCCTGCGCCCCTCCTCGACGCCGCTCTCGCTCTCGACCATAGCCTCGTCGCGAGCCTTGTCGAGGTCGGCTTTGAGCTTGTCGTTCAGGTGCCGAAAGACGGCTTTATCGGCCTTTAACTTGTCGACCAGGGCCTTCGAGGCCTCCAAGTCTTCTTTCAGCGCCTCGATTTCCTGGCGCTGAGCCTCACACTTGTCCTCGAGGGACTTGGTAGAGGCGAGGGGAGCCTTGCTCGTCTCCTCGAAGCAAGGGAGCGCCGCGGCCAGGAACTGCGAAAAAACATTAGAAACAGATGAGAAAAAATGAATGAATTAAGAAAAATGCAAAAATTGAGTCGATTGAAGGGTAGGAAAAATACCCGGGAGAGGCACTGAACAGCATAATTGGAGCGCTCGTACAAGTTCCCGTCGACACGCTCTTTGTCTTCCTCCGGGATGAGGGAGTTGAGATACTTGGCCACGTGATACGGCTCCGGATGATTCCAGAGCCGAGAGGGCATCTTAACCGTCACATCCTTGACGGTGATAGGGGAGGGCGTTTTCTTCTCGACCGCCTTCCCTTTCCCCTTGTTGACTTTACGACGCTTAAGATCGTCAGGGGTGAGGATGGCGGCCCGGTCGTCCTGGGCCCTCTTGCGAGAGGAGGAGCCTGACGATTTATGTTGGGAGGCACCAGGGTTCTCGACCCTGGATTTCTTGGCAGCTGTCGTCTCGACAGCTGCAGCACCAGGCCTCGACCCAGACCCGCCTGAGGATCGAGGGAGAGGAACAGAACCGCCAGCCTGCTGGCCAGACGACTGGCCCTTCTTGAGCTCGAAACGTTTGAGCGCCTTAACTGAAGCAATAGAAGAAAAGTTAGCATGGAGAAGAACACTTAGCAGTCATGACGAGAATAATCAGAACCCATAAACAGTTGCGCAGAAAGGAACAATAGCAGCTTACGAGGGTCATCAAGACGAGGAAGATCCTCATAAAAGACGATTCGGGCATGATTGACTAATTCATGGTCCTTTATTAGTTCACGAGCACTATACGTGTGCTTATTAAGTTCCGCCAGAAGAGAGGCAAACTCGTCAGAGCGAGGCCGTTTATTCTGTTTCACTTTCGTGGTTATCCATTTATTCTCGTAAGGGTACATGCCGGCAGCAGGACGAATGAAGACATACTTCGATTTCCACTCGGTAACGTTTGATGAAAGGTCGGTAAGAAAAGTGACACCGGAACGGCGGCCCAAGCAATCCTTTAGAGAGTCGATAGCCATAACAATAGAAGAAAAACTCGGGCGAAAAGAATTTAAGTATTATTCGAGAAACGACTATGAAGGCTATCATAATGCGAATGGCGTTAGGAGAAAATTGATTTATGGGTATGTTGTACAAGTTGCTTATTAGTATGAGCTCGTCTTGGATTGGAAAGCGAAAGCCATAGACGACTTGGTCTATAAAAAACATATGACAGCCGGGAGGAGGATGAGCGAAATCATCATTAGGACCAGGGGCGACTAACTCCCAATCTGAGGGAAGCCCACTGAACATTCTGAAACCCTCGACTTCAGCTGCAGAGGCATAACAAAAAGGATTTAAAACGGCTAACCTAGCCAGGGGACAAGCTATCGACACAGTATTTTGAGAATCAAGAAGAGGAGCAATTATTGGTACAGATATAGGGCTTGTTCTATATACAGGGATGTCTAATAACCTAAGAGGAATACCTCGAGGGATGAGATCAAGACGAGGAGAACTTCTTCGAGAGGGGCTCTTCACGACGTCGACTAAGCCACCATCCAAGAGCGCTTGATCATGTCGTGCCCAGTCGACGGAGGTTTTGCCTATGAGCTAAATTGAAAATAATCAAAACTAATAAAATTGCAAAAAAGCCCCTCAAAATTATCTAATTCTCAAAAAAAAAAAAACAAAGATGGATAATCCCTTCGTGATTCTTGCGCTTATGGACCGAAATCAAAAAGAAAAAAAGATGGATTAAACCCTTCTACGGCCCTTTCAAGGAAAGTCTGAGCCCGGCCTCCAGTTGGAATGAAAACAAACAAAAATCAAGAAACCCAAAATTCTAATTCCCGTCGCTCATTGCCATCCCCTACTCAATTCGTCCGGCATCGGCCTCCGACGGCCATTGGTGCGCTGTAGAGTAAGTTCAGACATATATGGCGGCGGCGGCGGAGGAGGGTTGTGCGTAGATCCGTGTGTGTATCAGCGGTGACGGGGGGCGATGGCGACGGAGAACGGGCGGTGGATGGTTGTGCGTAGATCCATGATTGTGTGTGTGTCGACGGTGACGGGGGCGGCGGCGGCTGCAAACGGTCGACGGCAAGCAGTGACCGTGTGTGTTTGTCGATTTCCGTGTGTGTGTGTGTGTGAGAGAGAGAGAGAGAGAGTGATCCAGAGAGAGCGGGCAGAGAGGCTGTGACAGAGGCGGACGTGCGGTGGCGACGGCGGACGGGCGGTGGCAGACTGGTGGTTGCTGACCGTGACTGTGTCTGTTTTTCAATTTCTATGTGTGTGTGTGCATGTGTGAGATGGAGAGAGAAGATGGGGTGGGGTGGGTGGATGGTATTAGTTGGCAGTGCATTATTGTGTGAGGCGGCCCACTTTTTATGTGTGTTGTGCAAAATTACTACAATATCCTTAATGAATGTATAACTTTGACTTTTTTTTAGCCATTAGATCATCTGATCTAATGACTACGGTATATTCTTATTTCTTTCAATAAGAGTCATTCTCACCGGAACCCAACCCTATATATATATACTTGTATTCGATCCTGTGCATATACACTAATGCAAATAAAAATTTAATATGTTATATGTGTGTATATGTAATAGTTAAAATTATAAGTTAGATAATGATCCTATCACAATTTATATGTTTTAACATTAGTAAACATTAATGATGTAAAATCACATTTTATATATTTTAACATTAGCAAAAATTAATGATATAAATAAAAAATATTACATATATTCTTTATATTGATCACAATAATATAATTTAGTTGATTATGACCAATTAATTAGATAAAAAATATTAAATTTATTATTATACCAATTATGTACGAAATTTTAGGGATTGGGTATACCATAAAAAAAAACTAATTTTAATATAAAAAAACTTGTTTAATGAATTAAAAAAGAAATAATAGTGTAACTAAATAGTTTTAAAAAAAAATAGAATAAAATATCATTTAATGTGACTTTATGATTAGTTAGTGTTGTGTACAAATTGTTATATTACCGAGTACCGAATCGAATGATCCGTTCCCCGGGTCGATCTCTCGAGGAAGGCGGTTCAGAATCTAGAATTGGTGTTGATGACACACGAAAGCAAGATAAATCCTAAACACTCTCATCACAATTAGGGTTTGAAATATCAGCTAGGAAATAACAGAAAATGCATAAAACATAAATTAACTCAAGAACATGAAATAAACAATGATAAAGATGCTAGGGAATCGGGAATATTTGTTTCGGTTCGAATTGCAGTTAACGGGCAAGTGATTGTTCGGTTAAATGACTCGAATAACCTACTCGTTCAAAGATTCATCCTCAATAACTTTCCGTAACAAGAGAACAAACTAGAACGGCAAATTAACAATTCATTTAACTCCTAGGCAATACAGTTACGAACAAGCCTAGTTCATACGAGCCTATTTCGACCGACTCCTCCCCTTTCGGTTCTAAGAGTCGATTAAAGTAGACTAGAGGGTGGTTAATCGACTAGTCCGTTAAGAGTTAAAAACATCAAGCACTAATTTATCGAATTCAATCCAAACAATTGCAAGTTGAAGTGTCACTCTTCAACAATTCTCAAAACTCAAGCTAAAAATTGAAAAACCCTAATAAAAGATTAACTCCTATGAATTTGAACAACCTGAGCCCGACAATCACAAACGATTTCAAAACATCAATCCCCTATCCCTAGCATATGAATTTAGCTACTCATCGTCAATTCAACATCAACATCAATATCAATCAAAGCCATCATCATCACAGATAAAATGAAATAGAAAGCTTACGATTAAATACGAATCCAATATCGAAAAACAACGAACAATCCAAATCCACAGGTCGAATCTTGGTGTTTTAACAAATCAAGATCAATTCCAAGTGAAAGATAAGAGAAAACTAAGTTCTGGAGTGAAAAAGTACGAAAGAATGATAAAACCTAGGTGGAAGATAATGAAAATCTGATCAAAAAATCGAATTTAAATTTCTGCACGTCGCGACCTCCGCGGCCGCGACCCTCCTCCGAGGCCGCGGTGAAGGAACCTCCGCGGCCGCGACCATCCCCGAGGCCGCGACATCCACAAGCCAGAAAAGTGGCTTTTGGGACCCTCGCGGCCGCGGAGGTGAAGTCGCGGCCGCGGTGAAGGAAACTGGGCAGCTGCGCGCTGCTTTACGTTTCGAGCTCGTTTGGACTCGTCCGAACTCGGAATTGAGTTCTGTTTTTTGCTATGCGTCACCAACGAACCCATCTATCCAGTTATGCTCTCAAAACCAACTTTTCCTGAAGAGAAAATTCGCCCGAAGCTCCTGACCTACACACCAAAAACCACAAAACACAAAAGAAAATCGGAAAAACAAACGAAAAACACCTAAAGACTCAAGATGAAGGAAAACACATAATAAAACACGAAACGGACTAAAAACTAAAGAAAGACCTAAAATGGGGGAAAAAGAAAGATAAAATAAACATGAAAAACGCAACAAAAATGAGACAAACAGTTAGTAGTAGCTATTATGAAGTAAATATAAATAAAAATATAATTATTTTATTAATACAAAACAAATTAAGGTGCCAATTGATTACTTATTTTCGTTTTTATTTTGCCAAATACTTGTTATGAAATAATTAATATTATATATATAGTTGATCAAGGCTTTTTTTGTGTATTTAATATATTATGAATTGATTAATTATATATATTTTTTGTTACGATCCATGTGCACATTATTCATTTTTTTTTTCGAAACGATGGAGAATATTATAAATCAAAACGCACAAATGTGCAAATTACGCAGTCCCTAGCTGAATAGAGCAGCCAACAGCTGAAAACTGGGAGGACAGGTCAGAAGACCTTCTAGAGCCAGCCTAGCAACGCTAGAAAATAAACTCACAACAATACAATGCAAAGAAACTACAAAAACTGCAACAAAGTAATACCCGCTCACACTCGGCTCACATGGGCCAACGGCCCAAACAAAAAATATGACTCCTAACCAAGCAACAACAAAAAACACCAAACGAAAACAAAACAAACAAACTAAAATTAAAAGGGGGCCCTTCCACAGCAGATCAACCAAATCGAAACCAGCAGAGAAACAGTCAACTCCGAAGTGAGATCCTAAGCTTGAAGAACCGCTACCGAAACTGTCGAACCGCGTATACAGAAGCCGAACCCGAGCCACGAATCAAACCCAAAATCGACCCGCCCCCAACCGGTGGAACAAATAACCGACTACCCACACCAGTACAACTCGAACTCGTCTAACACCACTAGCCGAAAGCGGATTCACCGGATCCTCCCCCGTCCCCAGCACCAGAGGATCGAGGAGGTGGTAGCGGCTTGGGCTGCGCAATCGGTCGAAACCGAACCGAATCGACCGAATTTCCGGTTAACCAATCATTCGATTTTTCCAGTATAAAAACCGAACCGAAATTTATGTCGGTTCGATTTCAAACCAAAATTTTACGGTTTGATCGATTCGATTATCGGTTATCCAATAAAATAAAAAAATGTCAAATATAAAATCTACAATTTGTGAGTAACAATTTATAAAAATAACAATAGTTATTACTTAATAATTTTACGAAAACAAGCTAAAATGCATAGGGAAAAATAATAATTTGTCCCGAAATACAAATTTATCAATTCTCATACATCATCATTAAACTTAAAATAATATATTGTCAGATATCATTTGTTTTTTTCCCAAGCAATGATAGGTTGTCTTTATTTTTTTTCCCTAAAATGAAGCTTACGAGCGGCGTACTACGGAAATTTTCTGGGAATTGTGAGTTTCGAAATTTCTGCCTCAATTGAGTAGATGAGAGATGTAGGGTAAGGGGCTGCTGTGAGTTAAATCTCAGCCCTTTATTGATCATAAATTAAAACAAAATTTAATGGCTAGAAATAAATTAATAAAACTAATAAAATCTATAGGCAGCCCAACAGAGAAAGAGAGATTCCCAACAACATCAACTCAGAACCACACCAAATCCTCCCTCTTCAAAACCACCACGGCCAGCCGCCCTCCAACTTCGATCCGTCTCAGGACGAGTTCCTCGACAAATACTCTCCTCCTCCTCCGACGAACCCCCGCCGCCGCTCGATTTGACCGAGTCCTTACCCCATTCCACATTTCCATTCACATAAACTCATATACTAATTTTCCAATTAAGATATCGCCAACGATCTAGGAAAAACTCCCGTTTTTTCGAGCTTATATATTCTAAATCCATTTTCGCCGCCTCAAACAAAATTATCAATGAAAGTATTGAGGCTTTAGCCCTGCAAACCCTTTAAAGAGTACAATTTTTAGTTTTTTATATTTTTTTTTATTTTTTTTCATTCTCAATTTCCATTTTCTTAAACCATCAAATTTGATTGGATTTCCGCATCTGGGTTTTCTTGAAAATCTTTCTTTTTGCATTTATTTTCTGAAGAGTCTTCATTTTCTGAACGGAAGAGAATATTAAGAGCCTTGTGTAATTTCTAACAAAGTCTCTTGCATTCCAGCCAAGTTGAAGCTTGCATATTGAAATTATTAGCACAATAATAAGTTATTTGATTAAAAATAGTTGAATTTTCCAATTAAATCCATATCCACTTGGATAAAGACTCCATGTTTCCGAACTGTAGTGGCCAACAGCGACATTTACTTTACCTTTTTTTGGCAAGACCACCACTCACATTTTTTTTTCTTTTTTTGGTAAGACCACCACTCACTTTATTTTTCTTTTTTTTTTTTAAAACCACCACTCACTGGTCACTATTATTTGTCAGTACTCACTGGTCACTATTATTTGTCAGTCATCCACAAGATATCACATCTTTTTTCTCTGAGCATAGGGCCATGGTTTCGATCGCTTGTACCTCGCCAAATCTCTGCTTGCTCTTCACATTAATCTCCCTCCTCATCTCCGTCGATTGCCGTTACCCGGCGGTTTTCAATTTCGGCGACTCGAATTCCGACACCGGCAACCTCGTGGCCGGGATAGGCCTACCCCTTTCCCTGCCAAATGGCCAGACGTACTTCAATAGATCTTCCGGCAGGTTCTGCGATGGCCGGCTGATCATCGATTTTCTAAGTAAAACTTATCATGAATATCTCATATTTCTAGCGATTTTGTTGTCCTGCAGCCAAACATAGCCCTTACTCCGTGCGTTTTGTTTGTTTTGATGTGACAGTGGATGCTATGGAGTTGCCGTTCTTGAACGCGTATTTGGATTCAATAGGACCGCCGATTTTCCGGCGAGGCTGCAATTTTGCAGCCGCAGGGGCTACTGTGCTCAAGCCGCCTGCGCGGTCCATTTGCCCATTTTCATTGAGGATTCAGGTGGCCCAGTTCGTAAGGTTCAAGGCAAAAGTTGAAGAAATCCGAACCCAGTGTAATTTATTTCTCTCTCATTTTTCTTATTACCCAAATATAACTAACAATCTGTATAGCTACATGGCCTCACTTTTATTTCGGGTTTCCTTTCTTATGTTAGCAAGCAAGAATAAAGAGTATATTCCAGCTCAAGATTATTTTGAGAAGGCACTCTACATGTTCGACATAGCCCAGAACGACTTAAACGTCCCTTTTTACTACAACAAAACATTCGATCAAGTTGTTGCCTCGATTCCAACAATTCTGTTAGAATTCAAAAACGGCATCAAGGTCTTTCAATTTTTCTTTTTTTTTTTCTTTTTTTTTTTTATATATATGTGAGTTTGTGAAAAATCCTATATCATTTTCCAACAACACTCTTAACAAACTTAATTCTCAGAAAGTATACAATCAAGGGGGGAGAAATTTCTGGATCCACAACACGGGCCCTTTAGGCTGCTTGCCCATGAACATTGCTGGATTCGGAAATAAAAAGCCGTTTAAGCTGGATAAGCTCGGATGTGTCAGCGATCTCAATCGAGCCGCGAGGATTTTCAACCTGAACCTTCTCAACCTCACCAAGAAATTGCAAGTCCAGTATCCGGAAGCAAATATCACCCACGTCGATATTTTTTCCATCAAGTTGGACCTCATAGCAAAGTACTCTCTATACGGTTCGTACTATTGTCTAATTGTCAACATTACATTGTGTTTCCCTTTTCAAGTCGACTAACAAATCACCGAAGCCTATAATAGTTGCTCTTTATCTATCTAGGTTGTACAGTATTATATTTGACTTGTACTTGCAGGATTTAAGCAGCCACGAATGGCCTGCTGCGGATATGGAGGTCCGCCATTTAATGTTGACTGGCGGATCAGCTGTGGAGAGACAGCTGTCGTGAACGGGAGTTTGGTCAAGGCCGGAAGTTGTGATGACAGCAGAGAGTATGTAAGTTGGGATGGGGTTCATTACACGGAGGCTGCCAATCGGCACGTTGCATCACAGATTCTGACAGGAAAATACTATTTGGATTTGGATCCTCCTTCAATGTACAAGATAAATGCCTTGTCTTGAATGTGCATGCTTTTTCTTGTAGTCAAATCTTTCTTTGTACGAAAAAAACATCATTACTCAACCATCTTATGATTTGAATGACTGTTATTTTTGGAATATTATTTGACTGTCTTTGAAGCTATGAAATCATTTGATGAAGGTTTGCAAGCTCCCAAATTGTGTTGGAGTAAGGGTATCTTTAATAGGGAGGTTTAAAGAGGTTTGTAAAATCAAACCTCAAGGTTTTGCTATTAAAGTGAAGAGGTTCAATCTGAACATATATTAACTAATTTCAATGGCTATTTTATAAACATATATTAACTGATTTGAACGAAGCCCAATCTGAACATCTTGAACATCTTGAAGTGTGCCTTGTGGTCAGACATGGCCACGGGCCGAACCGGCCCGCGACCCGGACCGAAAACTTAATTTTAGCATATAAATTTATCCCTTGATATAAGAGAAAGTAACTGTTTTACTTATTGTTGTTCAGTATATAATATTTAATTATTATTTTATTATATAATAAAAATGAATATTGTTAAATAGTGTAGTAGAATCATTATAAAATTATATGAATTATTTTTTTTACAATATGGATTTAATGTCTTTAAAAGATTTGATAATATAACTATAATATATTCTTAATGATATAATAATATGAGATACGGATTTACATAATACTATGCATTTATTCCTTAATGTTAAGATATTGAATTAGGTAATATATGATTCACTAATTTGTAATTTGTCTCTTTTTATATTGAAAATAATAATGTGATTGAGTAGAGATAACAATTATCTATAAATTTCTTCATTTAATGAATAATTTTTAAATTGGTACAAGTGTTGAATGCAGTCCGATTTTCTTGTAACTAAAATAAGAAGAGATTTTGAATTTCAAATTTTCACTTCAAAACCACACGTAAATTTGGATGCAGATTTTATTAAAAATAAAATGAGAAGAGGTTTTGAATTTCATATTGACTTTAATATCTGTCGAAATTTTCAAAAATGAATTCAACAAAACCCATAATTTTAGGGGCATTTAATGCTACCCTATTTTATGATTTAAAATATCTAAAACTTTCTAAATATGGTGTGCAATTAATTATTTTAAAAGATGAATCGCTTTTGTTACCAAAAAATGTGGGCATAATTTTGAATGTACATCCCGTCCAAATATCAGTTTTATTTTAAAATAAAAATTACACGTGGTTTTAACCAATTTACACACTTTTTTGAAAGAAAAAATTATTCATTAAGATTGGAAGAATTGGTTAGAAATTATACAACTATTTGTTTCGTAAATTTGTATCCAATTTGCACGGTTTTTAAATTGATTTGTATTTAGAATTGTTTTCATAAATAATTGACATATTTTTTGCATAAGAATCTCTAAATTTGTTACCAAAAAAGATATGATTTACATTTTGGTAAAAGAATAAAATATGATACGAAAAAAATGGGATTTAAATTTTGCCATAAGAATCTCCAAATTTGTTATCGAAAAAATAGGATTCAGATTTTGTTTCTAAAGATTTACATGTGTTTTTTCGAACTTTCCCTTAATAGTAAGTCAAACATTATATTTATTTGGTCAAACTTTCTATTAATGTACTTTTCCAACAACCTCTTTATATATATATAGATATAGATTTTAGATATTTTGATATTGTAAGTCGGTTAGTAAGGGAGATGGGGAATATAAAAAATCAATTTACTGTATTGAGGAACTAACATCACTTTCTTTAATAATCTGTTAATGGTTGGACAATGTTTTGAGATAGAAATGAAAAGTATCATACCTTTTAGTAGAGCTTCAACAAGAGTCGTCATGGATTCCACAAGCTTGATGCTAACTCATTCTATATATGACTGTATGATGGTTATGGTGAAAATAGCGATGCTTTTATCATTCTTTCAGACGGTTATGGAAATCTAATGACAATGTTTACTATTGCTTCTTGGGTAGAATTGAAACTTCATAACAAGCCCATAGATCTATTGATATTTAATATTTTTTTTCAAGGTTTGCTTGGATTTTTAGACGAAGAAGTATATCAAACATTTATATCTCCTTCAACGAGAGAAGTATTCAAATCTGCAGAGATATCTGTTGAACTTATCAAAAAGCTTCAAGAATGAATCACATTTCAAGATTATGTGGAAACACAATGGGTCAAGTGAAAAATAGTTTTTAATCCTTTAGATCTCTCATTATGGACTTAGATATCATTCATTGGTGGCAGAGTTATGGAGTTTCATACTACCGAGATGCATTCTTCTATTATGGGTTATATTATGTAATTTTTTCGTATATTTATCGAGAATTCACTACCTCTTATCCATATTTCCATCATCTGATCTGATATAGGATATTATACTAGACTGGTTTTAATGGATAAAAATGAAATATATTGGAGAATAAGCCTACACATGGGCTAGGACACGTGACATGATGATATTGAACAAGCCCAACTTGGGCCATAAGCTACATTCCCCTATAAAATGGGGTTAAGGTATCTCATTCACTAACTCTCTTTACAATGATTACTATACTCTTGGGATTTGGAGTTTTGGAGTGATATTGGCTTGAGCGTCGGAGGCCCGATGTCGGGACCCCTCCCGGTGTTGGGTTCTTGCAGGTACGGAGGCTGTTCGAGTTGAAGAAGCCCGAGTGAAATCCATTTTCACTAACATGATCCTTCTGTACTTGTTCCTTATTAATAATAATATCAATTTCGTTTTTTTTCAAAATAAGTATGTAGTACTTCATGACTACAATTATTACTGTATGTGCTTCTTCTAGAGCACTTCATTGTAATATATATGATCTCTTATTATCAATGTGATCTCGTCATCTGGTATCTTCCCTTAGACTCATATAATATACTGAGAAATCATTTTGTGAGATCCCATAACTGGTAACTTTTGGTATCACTTTGTTTAATCATCCAATGATAGTTTTTGCTACCATTTCATCATTTTGTTAAATAATAATGCGGTAGCTTCCAGTGCCACTATACCACGATATCATTTAATCATTATGTAGTAACTTTCGATATCATATTAATCATGTGCTAACTTCTGGTACTATCTCAACAATTTTTATTTATCCATAAATTTGAAGAATTTATCAACTATTTTTCAGGATCAGGTTAGTCCATATAATGTCCGTTCACGATCAGGACTTTAGTCAACTTCTTACATAACTAGATACAAACTATCATTCATTTCACTCATTGGTCATCACTAATTAGTATTGCCCATCTCCGGCGGCAAAGCCGCATTGATTGGCTCATGTACATATAGCCATTTTTATCCTTTTACATGTACTTTTTGTTCCACATAACCTTATCATATGACCATTCCATATCACCGGCTATTTTTTATATTAATACACTGACTGGTCTATTTAGCCGTTCAAGCCTTTAATTGTATTTTCTATTGCCGGTTGTTGCACTCTGCCATTTTACATAACAATTTATACTCCCTCCTTTTTAAATTAGATGTCGTTTTGACTTTTTTGATTCATCCATTTTGTTACGTATCTAGACATTAAAATATGTCTAGATACGTAGCAAAATGGATGAATCAAAAAAGTCAAAACGACATCTAATTTAAAAAAGAGGGAGTAATATTTTGATCAACAATTGACCCGTCGGCTACTATTAAATATTACTTGACCCGTCAATCCATACATATTCGCATGTTTCCGTACTAAATAATTTTCACTATAGAAAAATTCAAACATTTCATAATCATATAATATATTAAACTATATCAATATTGGTCTTAAATCGAAGCTACCATTAAATAGAGTAGTATGCATTTAATAAAAACATATTTCAATAATTCTTGTCTTTTATATTTGGCAAAACATGATTATATAATTAAATGATCTAGTAAATATTATTTTATCTTTTCTTTTGTTTGATTTCCAATTGGTAGCAATCATTCATGAGTGTGGAAATAAAAAATTACATACATGCTGCACATGTATGTAATTTTTTATTTCAATAGAGTAGTATGCATTTAATAAAAACATATTTCAATAATTCTTGTCTTTTATATTTGGCAAAACATGATTATATAATTAAATGATCTAGTAAATATTATCTTATCTTTTTTTTTGTTTGATTTCCAATTAGTAGCAATCATTCATGAGTGTTGAAATAAAAAATTGCATACATGCTGCACATGAACTTGAACTCCATGCCCAATATTTATTTTTTATTTGGCTCATTACTCATAATGGTCAGAGTCCAAATTACTTTATTTAAAATTAGTTATTTTCCACTCAAATCTCATCACCTTCCCTATCACTTTCGCTCCACTGTCTCTCTATCTCACCCTTCTCTCTTTTATTTTTCTTTTCATTTTCCTCCTTTTTTCTCCATTGCTAGTGCGTAGCCCGTGCAATGCACATATAAATAATATTAAATAATAATTATAAATTAAAAAAAAGATATTAATATGTGATATAATTTAAAATATAAAATTATATTGTATAACATAAAACATGTATGTTTAAAATATTAAAAATACCTAAAATATTATATCACGTATGTAAGATTATATAAAATATTTTTATTATTCTTAAAAAATGTGAATTCGCCTAAAATTGTTGTTAATCAATTTTGTAACCAAAAAATGTCCACGGGCATTTAAATTTAACATCTATATATATAGAACTTAATTTATAAAATGTGTAAAAAAATTGCCTAAACAAATATAAAATATTAGTAATGACACATTACCCAAAAGAATCCAAAATGAGAGGAATTCCTTAAGCTTTTGAAAACTAATGATTTTAAATTCAGAGTCAATTATGAATCTCTTGAAAATTTAAACCAAATAAGTCAGAAGTTTGAAGAGATGTGATTTCAATTGCATCAATCCTTCATTTTAAGAAGTTTATATCAAAAAAACGTGTGCTTTGTGTTTTTAAATTTTAAAATGCATACAATTTGATTTACACCAGATTTTTTGGAGTCAATATTTTGAAAGTTTAAGTTGACCAAAATCCTTAATTTTTATAAATGGTTGGAAAATCCGTCAAAAAATAATTAAAAAAATCAGTCCAACATTTTTAGAAAATGCTTATATCTAAAAACCGTGTGCATTGGTGTTTTTGAATTTTAAAATGCATACAATTTGATATACACCATATTTTGGAATCGAGTTTAAAATTTTAAGTTGAACAAAATTCTTAATTTAAGGAATTTAAGGTATGGGTTGGAAAGTCCGTCCAAAATGGTTGGAAAAGTCGATCCAAAATTTTTGGAGCCACAATTTTTGAATTTGAAAATAATACCCAATTTTGATGGGAGCATTAAATGCTGTCCGATTTTTTTGTTTAAAGAAAATAGAAAATTAAAAAAAAAATCCCGAAATTACCATGTATTTAATTTTGCCCGAATTTTTTTCTTAATATTTCTGGTAAATAGTTATTCTCTTTATATATATATAGATATTACATTTAAGAATTATTATTCACTATATATAATTATATAAAGATTTATCAACAAAATTTGAAAATAAAATGTCAAATAGATTGACACAATTATTGATTAGACAAATTTACCCTACTTTACTGCCACCAATTCAGGAAAAATATTTCATAAATCCATCAAATTATCAAATCCATTTTCGTTATCAAATCATTTTGGGGATTCCATTTCAAATGTTAGTGTAAAATTGGAAAAGAAACGGTCATTTTTAAAAATAATATGGATTAACTCTTTCGAGATTTGAATACCGAAGCTAACAAAACCCCACAATTTAGGGATGTATTTATGTTGCCGATTAAAAAAATAATTAAAAATTATTATTTTTAGGTTGCATTAAATTTTGACAGATTTTTTTTCTTACTATTTTTAGTAAATAATAATTCTTATTATATATATATATATATAGATAGATTGCGCACAGCACAACACACACCCTCACTTCAAATTTCATTTTCTTTGATGAGAGTGTACACTTCGTCAAACGTTGATTCAAGGTGCATAAATAACGCATACAATTCATTTTTGTAAGTACAACTCCCTAATATATCACTTTGTGCCCCTTCCATGTATCTAACAATAATTGGATAAAACAAAACTTCACATTTTCCAACACATATGGTACCAAACAGTGAGCAACGTGGTACTAGATATACAAACAGAGGTACAAAAATCATGAATAGTACTACTATGATTATTATCATCTTATTTTTTTGTTTTATGGTGAATAACACTTAACATAGCCTAACAATAGCATAAATTTTGTATACATGAACAACAAAAAAGAGATTATGATCACTTTATTTGTTTTAGGGTAAATATAAACAACTATTCAAAATTGAATCCTTAACAAATTAACAGAAAATATATGAATTAAAGATGATTGTTGGACTCCAAAGTCCTCATATAATACATAGATTACTTACTACTTCAAGTTTTTGCCGGAAAAAGGCTCAATGTTGCCGGAAAAATATGACTTTTCGGCCGGAGAAATTTGACGTCGGGATCATTTAATTTGCCGAATTTGTTGCCGCCGGAGCTCATCTCGTCGGGTTTGGTGTCGCCGGCAAATGAGGGAGATGGTGATTTGTGTGTGGAAGAAGATAAAAATAAAATATTATTATTTATGTAAGGTTAGGCAAAAGAAAATAATTAAATAATATGTAATGAGTATGATAATGGATGATGTCACACTAGAATTTCTTTTTGAGTTATTTTAATAGGAGGGATTTAAATGAAAGTTAAATAGAAGGTTAGAGAGTAAAATAGATAAAAATTATTAGTAGAGATTGACCTGGATGATGAAATTAGGATGGGGGATTTTCAAAGAAAGTTCCCGAAAACTGGGGGTGATTGGATATGAATTCAACTAGTAAAAAACTAGTTTTTTTTAACTATAGTTAAGTTTGAAAAAAAAGTAGTATGGTTAGTTGTTAGTGGATATATTAAAATAATATTTAAATTAAAATAATTAAAGTTGATTTGATATAAAAGTAGGAGAAAATGATTGGAAGTGATGGTTAGTTAAAATTATATGAGTGTGTGAATAGTGAATTAAAGTTGATGTGATGTGTAATAATGATTTTTTGATATTATTTAATTATATTGATAATATTGGAGATAGTGGAGTTGAGTTAAAGTTGAGTTAAATTTGAGTTTTGAGTGGGATATTTACTGTAGAAAATATAAACAATCACACCCTAAGATCACTTCATTGTGATGCTCAATACATTGTGATGCTCTCACTGGTCACTATTAAGTCGGTCATCCACAAGACATCACTTCCTTTTTTCTGAGCATAGGGCCATGGTTTCGATCGCTTGTACCTCGCCAAGTCTCTGCTTGCTCTTCACATTAATCTCCCTCCTCATCTCCATCGATTGCCGTTACCCGGCGGTTTTCAATTTCGGCGATTCGAATTCCGACACCGGCAACCTCGTGGCCGGGATAGGCCAAACCCTTTCCCTGCCAAATGGCCAAACGTACTTCAATAGATCTTCCGGCAGGTTCTGCGACGGCCGGCTGATCATCGATTTTCTAAGTAAAACTTATCACGAATTTCTCATACTTCTAGCGATTTTGTTTTCCTGCAGCCAAACATATCCCTTACTGCGTGCTTTTTGTTTGTTTGTTTTGATGTGACAGTGGATGCTATGGAGTTGCCGTTTTTGAACGCGTATTTGGATTCAATAGGGGCGCCGGTTTTCCGGCGAGGGTGCAATTTTGCGGCCGCAGGGGCTACTGTGCTCAAGCCGCCCGCACGGTCCCGTTGCCCGTTTTCGTTGAAGATCCAGGTGGCCCAATTCGTAAGGTTCAAGGCAAAAGTTGAAGAAATACAAACTGAGTGTAATTTATTTATCCCTAATTTTCTTATTTTACCCAAACATAACTCACAATCTGTGTAGCTAACTGTTATTTCGGGTTTCCTTTTTTATATCGAATTGCTGTTACTGTTCAAATCTTGTTAGCAAGCAAGTATGAAGAGTATATTCCAGCTCCAGATTATTTTGAAAAGGCGCTCTACATGTTCGACATAGCCCAGAACGACTTAAACATCCCCTTTATGGATGGCAAAACATCCGATCAAGTTGTTGACTCGATTCCAACAATTCTGTTAGAATTCGAAAATGGAATCAAGGTATTTCAAATTTATGTATATTTTTTTTTTTTCTTTCTGAGAGTTTGTGAACTGTCCTAGATCATATTTCAACAACACTGTTCTGTAACAAACTTAATATTCTCAGGAAGTATACAATCAAGGGGGGAGAAATTTCTGGATCCACAACACTGGACCTTTAGGCTGCTTGCCCATGAACATTGCTGGATTCGGAAATGAAGAGCCGTTTAAGCTGGATGATCTCAGATGTGTCGATGATCTCAACCGAGTTGCGAGGATTTTCAACCTGAACCTTCTCGACCTCACCAAGAAATTGCAAGGCCAATACCCGGATGCAAATATCACCCTTGTCGATATTTTCTCCATCAAGTTGGACCTCATAGCAAACTACTCTCTACACGGTTCGTACTATTATCTAATTCTCAACATTACATTGTGTTTCCTCTTATAACTGCAAAATGGCTAGTAATTGTAAAATTTGACTTGTACTTGCAGGATTTAAGCAGCCACGAATGGCCTGCTGCGGTTATGGAGGTCCGCCCTTTAATTATGACCAGCGGGTCAGTTGTGGAGAGACAGCTGTCGTGGACGGAAGTTTGGTCGTGGCCGGAGGTTGTGATGACAACAGAGAGTATGTAAGTTGGGATGGTGTTCATTACACGGAGGCTGCCAATAAGCACGTTGCATCACAGATTCTGACAGGAAAATACTATTTCGATTTGGATCCTCCTCCTCTGTACAAAATGCATGCCTTGTCCTGAAAGAGCGCGCTTTTCTTGTAGGCGAATCTGTCTTTGTACGATAAAAACATCATTACTCAACCATCTTATGATTTGAATGACGGTTATGTTTGGAATATGATTTGACTGTCTTTGAAGCTGTGATTCAGGTTTGCAAGCTTTCAAATTGTGTTGGAGTAAGTGTCGACCGAGTTTGGGAATCACTTGTTCTGAATTGACAAATTATAAATCTTTCTTCTGATAAGATGCAAAAGTTGTCAATTAATTTTCCTACTCGACTTGAATTTCGCCACTCATAATTGTTTGGAAATTTCATCTCGTTTTAGGATTACTTACCAGAAGTAGGAATACGAGGACATCATTCGTTTCAGCATTTATTTACCAGCAGTGATAATACGACAACATTCAAGAGGCGGGTTGTCAAATTTTCACGTACATTTTGAGAACTTGTGAAGTTGAAATATATGTGGTAAAATGAATTAAATAACAAATTTGTCATTCGGTCGTATTTTTCAATTACACCTAGTAAATTGTACATGTCTGTGTACGTGGTTTGAAATGTTTTTCAGCAATTAAGTTTAGTTATTGTAGGAATAAAATAAAATGTAACGTCATTATCTAAAATGAATGAAATAATATATTATAATTCCAACAAAAAATAAGAAAAATGAGTCATTAATTAAAAAAAAACACTAAATAACTAAATAAAGACCTAATGTATATATTATAGATGCATTAGTTCTTTTATTTATTTATGTTAGATGATTGAAGATTAATTTTATTTTATTTTAGTTTTGACGTTCACGAAAGTAACATTCATACTTGTTGGAGGTCAATACAACAATAGTATCGTTAAAAATAATTATACTATTTTTATTTTATTTACAATATATTGGTAAAGTCAAACAACATTGAAAAGAAATGATGTGATATATTACATATAAAAAGGGTAACAAATAAAAAAAATATTAAGTATTTTAAAATTATAAAAATTAATGGTAGAAAGTATATAATTTTTTAATCCCAAAAATTATATAATTTTTTATAAAAATTATAAAAATTAATGGTAGAAAGTATATAATTAAGACTAACATGCCGATTTTTAATGCCAAAAAATATATGATTTTTCTATACTTAAAAGTTTTAGTTAAAATAAACGTACATCTTAAGTATGTTTATATTTCTCCTCAACGAGTTCCAATTGGTATAGGACATTAATTAATTTTATATATTTTTTTACTTTTGAATGGATACGAGCTATAAACTTTCTTACTGTGTGGTGTTACATTTTATTACAAAGAACATCATTTTTACCCTTGTTTAGTTTATAATAATAATAAAATAATTAAGGACTTTTCAACTAACATGTATCTTTTTTCTTTCGAAAAAAATTACTAATTACAATAAGTTAAATGATAATTACATTGAATGTATTATATTTTGTATTATTATCAACAATTTTTATAATAATTAGCAGCACACAATATTACATATGATGCAAAATTTTTTATTGATTTGGAGCACTACTTTTACTATAAGAAAATGATAAAATTTTAACAAAAAATCTACTGTAAACATATTACAACGGAATTTCAACGACAATTCTAAATAAATATTAGTATTATTTCTCCCATTTGAAATTTTCAATAAAAGTTCTAATAAAAATATTTCGATAAATCATGGGTAGATCCATGTTTATTTAATAGGCCTGACACAATCCCCTATCCCAAAACATATAGTATAAGGTATCTAACTACCTTGAACGATACAACAGAACTCTTACTGCATATATACGAGATTATCATTTTATTTGTAAAATTACTAATATTGATTTATTGTGATTTATTTAGATTAGTTAACTAACTTAAATGGGATTTAATATCCCCACCACTCTCTCTCTCTCCATCTATCTCTCTTCCTCTCACGTCTTCTTCCTTTTTTACAACTCTTTCATTAAATTTTTTCTCTTCCCTTTTAATTGATATTTTTCTCTTTTGCACTTTCAGTACAATGGGTTTCTGCTGGGCATGCTTTTGCTGTCGATTTCATTTCTGGAGGAAGGGAGGGATTTGCTGGGAGGGTTCTCTTTTGCGGTTTTGCTCTGTTATAAGCATCTCTTTGTTGTGGCTGCGCCCGTGTATTTCGTGTATCTGTTTAGGCATTATTGCACGGGTGGGTTTGTGAAGGGTTTTGGAAGGTGCTTATGAGGAAGTGTGGTTGTGGCGGTGTTTGGTGCAGCTGATGGCCCATTTTGATACTATGGGCAGGTAAAATTTGCCCGCTTTTAAAATGATGAAATATGATTTGTTTATCATTCAAATTGTTTGTTTTATTCGAATAATACTTTGAAGTTGAAGTAGAGATTCGAATGATACACCGTTTGCTTTTGTTGTTTGTGTAATTGCAGGTATATGTACTGTATATTTTTCGTATTTTATATTGTTTATATTTTTTGTATGTATATGTCATATATATGTCATGTGTATATTCGACATAAACGAAGATTGGGATAAAAGATGATTTTTTTCGTATATATATTGTTTATATTTTTCGTATGTATATGTCATGTATATATCTGACATAAACGAAGACTGGGATAAAAGATGTCGACGTAAAATGTTTCTCTCTCCAGACATAAAACCCATGATTAGCGCAATCAACTCAGCTGCGCAATTTAAGGGATGTTCTTCCNTTTTTTTTTTTTGTAACTATATATTTGCATATACACAAATAAATGTCATCTAATAAGTAGGAATGCAATTATAATTCTCCCCTTCATAACACTGCAATTTCTTTTAATTGGTGTGGTAAACATAAAATTATCCCAATATTTTTCATAATTTTAATCAAATCCTCTATTTAAAAAATAAAATTAAAAGAAAGAACGATAGATAATGAGTTTATTTACAACTCAATCAATTATAATTTAATTTAGCTCGTAATTTTATAAAGTTATAACATAAACACGGTATCGCAACCAAAGAAAATATGATAGATCTACAAATTTTACCCTCTAATTCTTTTTTTATTTTTTTAATCTTGATGATAACTTCTATTATAAATTATAATGAATATTGCTATAAATTATAATGATAAACCAACAAGTTATATGACGAACAATGATGTAAACTGTTAGCTTAGAAAATGTTTAAAATATTATTATAATGTATATTATTATAAATCAAAATCAAAATATTTATAATATATTATTATAAATTATAAAGAATATTAAAATAATTTTGACATAATTAAAATTTAGTAAATTTTATGATTTTAAAATAATGTACACAACATATTTTTTAAATTAAGCTTCAGTTTAAAATATTTATCATATTTTTCAACTTCATCGTCATCTATTTAGGAATAGAAGAAATATATATATTGTATTAAAGTATGAGTAAGAGAAGAGAAAAATATTTTTGTGAATATTGTTTATTGATGAGGTTGAATGTTTCAAAATTTCGTGTACCTTAATTCAAAACAAGAACTCTAAAATGATAGTTATTTTATAGTTAGTGAATAAACATATAAATACTCTAAAATGATAACTATTTTATAATTAGTGAAATAAACATATATATCATATTTTAAACTATTATATATCATAGAAATATAATAAAACAGATATTAATATTAACATTTAAAACTATTCTATATTAATCAATATTCCATATTGCTCTAATTTATATACTTTATTATTGTTGTCCGTGCACCCACGGGTTACGTGCTAATTATTATTTAAAGTAAATACAACATTTATGCTTAAAAAACATTTACAGAATAATTAGAATCTTTGAATGTAATAAAACTATAGGTGAAATGTAATAAAATCTATTACTATATAATACGGAGAAGAAAAATTATTTGAACAATCCGAAAAAAATCATTTTTTTTCCCGCTTGAATATAGTGTTTTTCCCCCTAAAATTTTATTTGAATGTTTTACATGCACGTTTTCATTATTTTGGATGAGATCTCTTACATATCGGATAAACTCCACTTCCTTTTGATTTGCCAAATCTGATTTTTATGCCGCTAAATACGTTTTTGAATTTTTTGGAAAAAGAATTCGGTTCAAATATTTAAAGAAAAAATCGTATATAACATTCAGATCATATTTTATTGGGATACGTTCCTTATTTTCCATTCCATATAATAACATTATTATCTTTGACAAATACTGAATATCTTTTTTCTCCTCTTTCTCTTTCCCATTACCCTCTTCTTTATTCCTTCTTTCTCATGAAATATTCTCCACCTCAATTCTCAAACCTTCATAAACGAAGAGAGTATCGATCTCCGATCTAAAGCTGCAAGAATCGATCGATTTATCTTGCACTAAAAACTCCGATTCTCTTTCTGAGAAATCAACATACGGTGTCGAGTTCAAGGCCAGGGGAATCGACGCCATCTTGTGCGTTTCCATGAACAACGACTTCGTGATGAAGGCGTGGAAGGCGGATCTGAAGATCGGAGACGAGGTGCTTCTGCTGACCGACGGCAATGGACGATTCACTCGGGCGATTGGGTGCCATCGATTTGAGCGACAAGCCGGCGGGCTTGGGGGTTCGATTGAAGAGGTACGCCATGTATGTTGAGGATGTAGTCTTGAAGGTTCTCAATGCCATCTGATACTGTTTGGTCTGTCTCTCTTCCTTTAATAATAAATTGTAGAATGATTCGAGAAGATGAAAATGCCTAATTTGGAGTACTAATTGAGTGGTTGAGGTTTTGAGATTGGGAGTTCGTTTGTGCTTTATGTTGTGGCTAGCAGTGTTACTGAAATTTTATGTTGGGGATGATAGAGATTTTCTTTTTTGTTTTTGTTTTTGTTTTTCTTTCAGCGGTGATGATAAAATTATGTATTGATTTTCAGAGCAAGAAATCAGTTCCTTTGTGTGCTAAAAAAAAGAATAGAAAATCTTTCATGTTTATCTTAACTAACAATATTGTTATAATATTATTAATAAATCGGTTGAAACTTTGGTAAATCAATTCTATTTATTTGCGAATTTCACCAATCGATTTTTCTTTTTATTTTTGGGAAAATAAATCAGAATGTGTCAAACAAATTTTATCTTACCAATATTTGTTAATTATCAATTTTTATCTTACAAATTGTACTTATGCACGATTTTTTTAAGAAAATGACAATTCAAAATTTATATTAATTTTATAAATTTATTAAATCCATAATTATGTAACCAATTACAAAATGTAATATTTATAAAATATAATATATTTCATTTATTAGTTGTGGGGGGAAGAGCAATCCCAAATTAATGTAACTCTTGCAATAAAATTGATTTAAAAATTTATAATCGAAATAAACATTCGCTTACAATCATTGACTAATAAAGAAAAAAAGCATATCTATATACTCAAACATAGTGACATCTGAATATTTTTAAAAATAGGCGTTTAAAAAATTATTAAAACTTTTCTTGACAAATACACAATCACTATAATTCTATATTTACATATATAAATTGTGGTAACAATAAAAAATTAGTGGGATTCTTGCAAGGCTTTGAGTTAAACAAATAAATTCAAGATATGTGTTCTCAAAATCATGAAGACTATCTTTACAAGAATCCTATTTTGTTTCTAATGTCATATTATGTTTTCGGAATTAATAAATTAACCAAAATAATTTATACTCAAAAATCTTGAAATCTGATATTTTTCCAAAACATGCTTATAAATTTGTTTAAATAATTTTAAATTAATTACATAAATAAATAATATTAGTTTATATTAAACATTTATCATTATATATATAAAGAATACTACTTTTATAAGTGTTATAAATAATAGTAATATGACATTATATGACAATAAATTTTAAAAAAAAATAATAGTTGAGTATTATGATGAATAGAAATAGGTAAAATTATAATTTTTTCTATATCAAAAAATAAATATAGATGTTAAAATGTTATTTATATTAATAAAAATAGTTAGTAAGTAGTATATTGTTAAAATAAAATTTTTGAAAAATGTTTTAAGAAACAAGCCCACCGGGATACTCATTAGTAATAATTAATATTGCGCTCCTATAAATACTACTTTTGCCGCCTCCAGAAAATAGCTTTCGAAAACCTGCTCATTCATTTTCCCTTTTTTTTTTTCCATTTTTCTTTCTCTAAAAATCCTCTGTTCCGTTGCTTCACATCACATTTTCTTCTTCCCATTTTTTCCTTCCATGGAAAAGAAATCAGAGATTACAATCTGATTTAATCATGTCCACAGACGGTGTTGGCATCTTCACCGGTTCGGCGCCGAGCTCCGCCCCCGGTTCGCCCAAAAGCCGCCTCAAGTTCCTCTGTAGCCACGGCGGCAGAATCCTCCCCCGCCCCTCCGACGGCCACCTCAAGTACGTCGGCGGAGAAACCCGTGTCATCTCCGTCCCTATAGACATTTCATTTCAGGGTACGATGCCCTAATTTTGCTTCTACTCGTTTTTATTTATCAACTGTTATAATTCTCTCTGCCTTGTTTGCTTGTTTGTAGAAATTGGATTTCGAATTTCAGAAATTGTTCATCTCCTGCGTGCCTTGATGCTTTTTTTATGATAAACAGCAATTGAATTGAAACAGGCATGATTTATTTAGCATTTTCACGTTCTGCAGCAATTAAAATCTGAAATTTCGTCGTCTATTTGTGCCAATAGCTGCTGTACTTGGATGAGCTTCATCTCTTTTATCTTACCCGAAAATGCTGAGGCACTTTGCTTGTAACATATGGTTTTTGTTTGATATTTTGATTGAATTAACAGAATTAGTTAGCTAATATAGATTAGCGAACACACATTTTAGGTAGAAATTGGCGTGTTGTCATTTACCATGCATATACTTACATTTTTTCCACTGAATTGTGATTGTCCTTGTGTTGTTCTCATATAATCTGTTTTCCAAACTGCCTACTGTGAGGTTACTATTACTGCTCAAGGTGTAGCAGTACACGAGATGATCTTTTATCAATTCCGATCGAAAAATTGACGAGTTCTTTCAAAAATTTCTAACCACTTGTGCTGATAAAAAACAAAATTCCTACCAAGTACCAAAAATCGAAAAACGGAAACAAAATCGAGACATTCCCTTGCATTTGCCGGAATCTTTTATTTTCGCACTTGCCTTGTGCAGAACTGATGAAGAAGGTGTGCTACAAAATAGACGGACAAATGAGGCTCAAATACCAATTACGGTCCGAGGACCTCGATGCCCTCGTCTCCGTAAAATCCGACGAAGACCTCCGCCACATGCTCGACGAGATAAACTTCCACGAGCACTCAAACCTCCCGAGACTCCGCACCTTCCTCTTCCCTCTCAAACCTCCCGAGCCAAACCCCATACGCTTACACGCGGCACTCAATGCAATGCAACAAAGCTCGAGAGTCTCGTCTGCATGCTCCTCCCCACGCTCCCCCGACAGCTGTACCACTGAGACCCTAAACCAAATCCCAAACAGCTACTTTACGAACACTGGCCAGGCCTCCATTAGCAGCATACACAGGGTCCGGAGCTCACCCACCATATGCAGCCTCGGCAATGGACCGAGTATTTGCCACCAGCCAGCTAAGCTGATAGTCGAGCAGCAGAAGAGCTTGATGCCTGACCGTCTGATCTCGGTTAGGTCGGTGGGTCGAGCTGAAGGGGTGAGGTTCCAGGTGGATTCTTTGCCTGTGCAATATTATGCCCCTTTTATAGATAGGAGGATGATGGGAGAGAGAAATGTGAGCCTTGCGACAAGCCCAGTGTCGGCAAGTCCGCTTGGGCCTGGGCTGGGCAGCCGGGCCTGGGATAGGGATGTTTGAATTTGTTTAGAAGATGTGTGATATGTGTTTAGTATGTTCGGAATGATGTTTGACGGATGGAATGTGAGTGGTCAGGGTTGACGATGAACGATCAAATGGTTAGGATGTTGTTTCTTGNCTCTAGACTTGTGTTGATAGTTTTGATTGACCCGACTCTTGATTGTGAGAGATTGAGTTGAATATAGTGAGCTTTTGAGGTGATTTATAATTGTGAGAGACTAAGTTGAATATAGTGAGCTTTTGAGGTGATTTGTGGAGTGTTTTGGATCTATAATGTTGATGTTGTACATATGTAATTTTGTGCTTATCAGACAGTAACTTGAATATGGGATTTCTTGGATGCAGCAGCAACTAATTTGTGTGGCTTTTGCTATTAGTTCCAATATTCATGTGGTTTGCTAATTGCTAGTAGATAAGGTGATGGCGTCCTGAAGGTAGTTGGGGTAATTGTTATTTTAGTACCTGTACTATGGGGTAATTGTGATTTTGGTACCTATTCTTTATTTATTGCGAAAATACAATATGATCTTTACGTTTTTGTGAATTTGGTGACGTCGGTTTACATGACTCTACGTTTCGGACTCGTTTGGGCTCGTTTGAACTCAGAGTTGAGTTCAGTTTTTTTCTACGCGTCGCCAACGAACCCCTCTATTCAATGATGCTTGTATGGCCAAATTATTCTTGAAATACTATTCTCTCAAAGCTTATGATCAGCACACCAAAGACGTGCTTCGCGCGACTTCGCGTTTTGGGTCCGTTCAAGCTTGTCCAAATTTGAAATTGAGTTCCGCTTTTTTCTACATGTCACCAACGAATCCTTCTACTCAACCATGGTTGCCCGGTCAATTTTCGGGCCAAATTTATTCCTCACGGGGCTTCCAACCTGCACACTAAAAACAAGAAGAAAAATAAAAAAAACACTTGCCATGGGGAAAAAAACAAAAATGGAAAAAATAGTGACAAAACAATAGGAAAAAAACACATTGGTCCTTAGTCCTTGGTCCTTACATGTGAAGGACTAAGGATTATATGCTGATATACCGGGTGAAAACTTAGAGCCTGTGGGATACATGGATTCCTACTTTCAATCAGACAGGGATGAAAGTATATTTACCTAAGGTTATGTGTTTAACTTGGAAGGTGAAGCCATAAATTGGCGGAGTGTCAAGAAGACATGTGATGTAGACTCTACCATGGAAGTCGAGAATGTTGCATTCTATGAAGCAGCAAAGGAGGTGGTATGGCTCAGGAACTTCTTGATGGACTTGGATGTGATTTCGAGTTTGTCTAGGACTATTACAATTTATTAAAATAACAACGGTGCAGCGTTGGACTCCAATGAACCACCAACCCACAAGGAAAACAAACACATAGAGCGCAAGAACCACCTAATATGAGAGATCGTAGGACGAGGAAAAGTAATTTTGGCCAAGATTGCATCAGCGGACAACCTAGCCGATTCTTTTACTAAGGCTCTGATGGCGAAAGTTTACAAGAGACATGTAGAGGAAATGAGAGTCAGATGTATGACTATTTAGTGCAATAAAGTCCTTTTGCATGACTGGGTTAGATAGATAGACCAATACTTAGAAAGCTAGAGCAATAGCTTTAAGTATAAGTGGGAGATTGATGATTTGTATACTGAAAACATTGCTTTATTTGAACATTATTTCAATTTTGAATAAACGAATCATGTTTAGTAAATGTTTGTGCAATTTACGTTATGTATGGGTTTGTCTTTTGTCCTGTTATTCACAATGAAGATAACACAATGCAGCATCTTCGCACAGAAGATTGTATTACGGTTCTTTGTGCAATATAAATAAGTTTCATAATTGAGATAGCAGTTGACAAATTATTGAACGGACCCCGGAGGACAAGTTTTTTTTATACTAACCTATTAAGTAAACTAGACCCCATGATATCACGTACTCTTAAGCCGTTTGATATTGATGGACACGTGTGATTAATAATTGTTCTTTGATTCATCAAAGAGTGAGATTTATTCCGTTAGGTAAATAATAGTTGGGAATTATCATTAATCATGTGGTGTGCTGTTGATTATACTCGGTCACTGTGTACTGGAGCGCTAAGTTGATGACATCCTCGAGATGAGCTCACAAAGATTTATTATGTCAAGCCCTGCAAGCGGGTTTAATTTCAGCATAATAATAAGGATTGAGTGGTACTAGTCTTGAAACATCAAGAAGTTAATTAATTATATTATCAGTAATTAAAATTAATCAATAAATATTATATCTTTGGCACAAGGAGATAAATCAAGGTTGGAGCCCATATAATTGGGGTGATGGGAAGAAAGTGCAATATAAATATTTAGTGAAATTATATATTATTAATAGCCCAAGAAATTGGGTGGACCACAACCCAATTATTTCTTGGTCCATTGGTAGTTCTAACCCTAGCCTCCTTAGGACCCTGTTCTAGCCTATATATAAGTCATGTGGGTGAACTCAATCATAAAAAGAGGAATCAATCATATTCACACGCCTAGAACCGTGAGAGAGAAAGAGAGAGTTCCAAGCCACACTTATTTGGTAGATCTTCGTCCATACGAAGTCCAACCGAAACAAAGAATACAATAAAAGATCGAAGGTGTTGGACGATCACCGGTGACCAAAGGCGACCATCGACGATCTGCACACCACCACCTGCGGCACTGCTCCACCGGAGACGTTCCCCAGCCCACGACAACCGAAGCTAATGCGTGACCTGAAACCGCAACCGACGCGCGACCAACAGCTGCAGCGCACGATCAACCGCAGCCTAGCCACATGCACCAGTTCTCGGTAGCTCCACGCAACTCCCGACTAACTACACGATGACCGCGGACGGTAACCTGGCGACGTCGAGGATAGCGACTCGACGAATGGAGGACGCACGTATGAGACCGGCGAAGAAAGGTTTAAGATCATCTCAAAACCTTTCGTTCAGGCCCGTAGTCTGTAGAGAATCAGTTTTCGTGAAACTGTAAGATTTTGATCCTATACTTTAGTCTTCCGCTACGCTTAGGATTATTTTCTTAGGTATTTGATTAGAGAACAATGACCGACGTTCTTCGTCAAACCCAACAACACGATCAAATCAATCATCTAATATATTCATGTTATAAAGATAAATATTAACTCGTATTTAAATTTAAATTCATGTTTGGTGTACATATTCAATTTAAATCATCTAATGCGGGAAATATATTCATATTCAAATTTAAATCTTCTGGAGATATATTAGAGATATCTTGTATTTAATTTAAATCATGTTTGGCGATATTATCCCCTATTTAAATTTAAATCATATTTGACACTTTAAAATTCCAAAGTTTTAGAATATTTTATATAAAATATACTTTTTTATATCAAAAGCATGATTCTTTAAAACATAATTAAATGACTTAAAAAGAATATCTGATAATTAATATATTTTCATGTGAGAAGTATGATTTTTGAAAACTAAAATAAAATGAATTAGATGGACTTTTTTAATTGAGTGCAAGAAGTTATAACAATCAATGCAAACTTTCATCTCATGTTTTTAAATACAATATAGGAATTTTTATATGGCATGTTTTGAAAGGAAAAATGTGGCATCTTATAATTTTAGGAATTAACATCATTGAAAAATTTTACCCTTTAGATAAGTTAATATTTGAAATAACATCTAATATTTAATTATTTATTAAGTGGTCAAACGTATTTTTAAAAATCACAATAGTTCATTTCCATAAAATTTTTGAAATTTTTATGCTCCAAATAAAGGTCGAGACTGATTTCAATAAAATAGTTTTCTATTTTACTCATCGTAAATAAAGGTCGAGACGGATATAGTTTATTTCAAAAGATAATTAGCAAATTTTCAAAAATTCTATTGCATAATATATATTTTTTTTATTTTTATTCGCTGCAAATATAGGCAGAGATTAATGAAATTTATTTTTAAAAGATAACTAAAAACAAAATCGTAATGAAAACATTTAAAATCTAAATATACTGAATAAAAAAAAAGTACGGGTTGCTACCGAAAGTATTGATTAATGAGAACTTATTCTCTTGAATATAACACCAAACACAATTAACAGTAATAATATTAAAAGCAATTTACAGTAGTGTTCTTACAGTTTCACCAAGACTTCATACTTAAGCAACATAACTATTAGCAAGTGATGATCACATCCCAAGACTTCTTATTTAAGCAACATAACTATTATCAAATGATGATCACAATAAACTACCAACTCAAGTAGCCGCCATATTCCCATGAAAGCAAAATCACGA
>BKCP01011625.1:2352423-2363492 GCA_008636005.1 Striga asiatica | reverse complement strand
AAAAATGACAGTTCTTCAAGCATACCGCATCTTTTCTTACAGGAAGCACCTATGATTCAACACTTCCAAGCACTATCGCAACTAACTCTTGACCGCCAAAATATCCCGTATACACGACAAAAAAGGGTAACAGGTCAAAAAAGTAAAAAATAATCTCGTCATTTAAATCACTTGCTGTCTGTAAAGTCTGCATCAATGACATCACCATCAGGTCCTTTGTCGGCTGACCCCTCACCAGGTGGTGTTGGTCCAGCACCAGAGGCAGCAGCGCCCGGTTGATTGTACAGTGACTGCCCAAGCTGCATTACTTCTTGGTTGAGAGCAGTCATGGCATCTTTCATTGCTTGGGTTGAGCCGCCAGTGATGGCGTTCTTGAGTTCTCCCAATTTGGCCTCGACCTTTTCTTTGACAGGGGCAGGGACTTTGTCCCCGAGCTCCTTCAACTGCTTTTCTGTCTGGTAAACTACTGAGTCAGCCTGGTTTTTAGTGTCGATGGCATCTCTCTTCTCCTTGTCTTCTTTTGCGAATCTTTCAGCTTCGTTCACCATTCTCTCCACCTGTTTTCGATATAAGTCATTCAAATAAAATATGTTTCAAAGTGGATAGTAACAAAATCTGTCTGTTGGTGTTTACAATAAAATATGAATCGATTTTCAACATTACAAAACAAAAAGGAAAAAGAAGTTGAGCATAGACGATAAGAATCCCTGCTATTCAATGTCCTATAATCCTCCTTCACAAGAAAGGAACAATATCTAAGCTCCTTTCCATTCATTAAAATATCCGGATACATCAGTTAAATTGAAGGCATTGTGAAAACCCAAGAGTTACTTCTTCAAAATTACATAACCTCCTTGTTCTATTGCAGACAGTAGCCTCAGGTTTGTGTTTGCTTAGCATCTACTCCATACATTGGTAAAATTAGCTATAACTTGATTAATCCAGTTTAGTATTCAAGGTTATATTTGTAGTTACATTTTAATAAACTAACCCAACATCCCTGACAATGAAAAGAAATCTAATTTAACCAAAGTATACTGCATGGCATTCTCATTCAAACAGCTACAAAGTTTTCAGGATTCCAGCAAGATATCAGTGAAACCACGAACCTCATCGCCCGGCAATGTGCTGGCACCAGTAATGGTGATATCTTGCTTCTTCCCAGTTCCCTTGTCAATGGCAGTGACAGATAGGATCCCATTAGCATCAATGTCGAATTTGACCTCGATTTGAGGAACCCCTCTGGGAGCAGGAGGGATTCCATCAAGACGGAAGCTGCCTAGAGATTTATTGTCCCGAACAAACTCTCTCTCACCTTGAAGTACATTGATCTCTACACTAGTCTGGCTATCAGCAGCTGTTGAGAACACTTCAGATTTTGAGGTGGGCAATGTGGTATTTCTTGGAATGATCTTAGTCATTACCCCACCAAGAGTTTCCAAGCCCAAAGATAATGGTGTCACGTCAAGAAGGACAATGTCACTAACATCCCCAGCCAAAACACCAGCCTAAAATTAGCAAAATACGTAGTTAGGAAAAAATAACATTTACGCCTAGGGGACAAAAGCATTAGAGGAACATGGACGACCTGAACTGCAGCTCCTAGGGCAACAACTTCATCAGGGTTTACAGTAACGTTAGGGTCTTTTCCGGTCAATTTCTTAACAAGTTCCTGCACAGCTGGAATACGGGTAGAGCCACCAACAAGGATTACCTCGTCTATGTTACTGAAGGAGAGCTTTGCATCCCTCAAGGAATTTTGTACAGGAGTTTTGAGCCTGAGAAAGTGAGTGACATGTGTCCCAGTTATAATAAGTTGAAGGAAATAGAAAATGGGATATTGTAAAAGAACACAAGAATACGGAAATCACCTGTCAAGCAAATCCGAGCACAACTCTTCAAACTTGGCCCTTGTAAGAGTGGTTTCAATATGTTTTGGACCATCTGCAGTGGCAGTAATGAAAGGCAAACTGGCCAAGAATAAAATCAGAGGTAAGTTGGGTGCATGAGGAAAGTTCCCAAAAGAAATGCAAGGATCAAAACATGCCTGATATTAGTCTGTGTCAAAGATGATAGTTCCATTTTAGCTTTCTCAGCTGTCTCGGTCAAACGCTGAAGAGCCTGTTTATCCTTTAACAGATCTATTCCCTCGTCATTCTTGAAATTTGAAGCGAGCCAATCAACAACTCTCTATATGAAGAATTCCAACAATGTTATCAACCAATGCATTTGCCAATTGGTTTGGAAAGCCTAAGAGAACAGGATATTTCAACGAGTGGGCAAGATAGCTACACAAACCTTATCAAAGTCATCACCTCCAAGGTGTGTATCTCCAGAAGTAGACAGCACCTCAAACACACCATCACCAACCTCAAGAACTAAAATCAAAATATAAAAAGAAAATAATAAAAATATAATAAGACGACATAAAAAATCTCAAAATGGTGCAGTTTCAGATTTACATGAATTTGAAATGTTAATTAACTTTACAGAAGACAGTGTTAACGTCATTTTACAACAGACCCACAATTTTATCTATAGACGACACTGTCCTACATGAGTTACTGCCTAAAGGAGTCTACAAACAATCAAAATCATTGTTCGAGTTTATATTCAAATTTGTATATCCAACTCCAGGTATACGTGTTACAAGCACAGTAAACCTTATAACGGAAAACTAAATAGAGTCCATTAAAGCAAGCCCCAATAATGAACAATTACCAAGCAGAACAAAATTTTGAAAATTGAGACAGATTTCTTACCTGAAACATCAAAAGTACCGCCACCAAGGTCAAAGACCAAAATAGTTTCGTTACTTTTCTTCTCAAAACCATAGGCCAGTGAAGCAGCTGTTGGTTCATTTATTATACGGAGAACCTCCAAACCAGCAATACGACCAGCATCCTTCGTAGCAGTCCTCTGAGAATCATTGAAGTACGCAGGGACAGTGACCACTGCCTTAGTCACCTTGTCATTCAAAAACTTTGATGCATCATCCACAAGCTTCCTCAAAACCTAAACCATGAAGAGGTTAGAATTCTCTCATCCTAATTGGGTACTAGAAAGAAATATTGAATTGCTATCCAAAATCCAAATAAAGGCAAAAGCTCAAGAAACCAAAAAAAAATACAGAATTTCAACAACTAGCTACCATAAATTTGGCCAAGGGATTTATGCAAATTATAGCAACTCGGGATATTTTGGATGTAGCAAAAGGTGCAAAAGCTTCACAGAAAACTGCCCAGAAACCAATTGGTGTTTGCATCTCCTTCATGCATGCATGAAAAACATGTAGATGCCAAAATTCCATTTCAGACTTAATCATGCTGCTGTGGGATCATTCAAAGAACATTCTTCAAGTATAAGAAACCTGATAATATCTCCGCTTTTAATTCAAGTAAAATAATACAAGGTGAAATGTGCTGCTTCCAGTGTTATTCAAGCGCCGATATGAACCAGCCAGTTCAATCCCTCAGCATAATAGCATACAGAAATATCCAACTTTTGTGTGTGTGTGTGTGTGTATGTGTGTGTGTGAAGGTGGAACTCCAAACTAAAGCCCAACTCAATGACCATTATATAATATTCTTGATAAGACAAANGAAAAAAAAAAAAAAGAGAATCACAGTTTAAGTGTAAAGTAATGACAATATCCAAACCACTTGAGTTAAATATTACCTGGGCTGAAATTTCTTCAGCTGCAAACTGCTTCCCGATGGCAGGACACTCAAGCTTCACATTTCCATTGTCATCTCTCACAACATGATATGAGACCTGTTTTGACTCCTCGTCTACCTCCGACATCTTCCTCCCAATAAATCTCTTCACGGAGAAGAATGTGTTCTCAGGATTCACCACCGCCTGCCGCTTGGCAATTTGCCCCACTAGCCTGTCCCCGTTCTTCGTATAGGCAACCACAGACGGCGTCGTCCGCTGGCCCTCGGCGTTGGTAACAATTGTGGGTTTCCCGCCCTCCATAGCCGCCACCGCAGAGTTGGTCGTCCCAAGGTCAATTCCAACGACTTTCTCCGCCACCACACGGAGTGGCGTGCCACGACGGGAAGTGCTTCTGGCCTTACATTTCAAATTCAACCTCATCAGATCATTGTTATTCAGCTTCGACCCGAAGAAAACTGTTTTAGTGGCATTCTTTTTTGTGGAATTTCCGGACGTGAAGTAGGCTGAGGCCCCGAGGGCGTGTATCTGAGCTGCCGAAGCCGCCATTTCCAGACCTTCACGGAGGATGTCCTACAGGATTTTGTACGTGTGAAGATAAATGAAATGGAAGATCGGGCACAGAACCTTTTAAGAATTTGGAATTTTAGGGTTTGAGTAGAGATGGTGAAGATAAGGGGTTTAATCGGAAATGCGGCAGGGAAGGTGAGGTTTAGGTGTGAAGTCGTGTCGCGTTCTAGAAGCATCTATCTATGTGAGAATGCATCCAAGAGTTAAACATGGGCATTTGGCAGGCCGGGTCTGGACTTGACCCGGCCCGGCAGATTGCCGGGCCTGGAAGCAAGTACTCGCTCGGATGTAGGTATGGGTCGGTTCACAAGCTTGGTGGTTTTGGGCCGGTTCACAAGCCTAGCAGTTCGGGATCGGCCCATTCNAAATGAAGGTTTGGCCCGTCTTTAGGCCCAAAATCGATCCGAAATCGACGGGTTAAAAAACAATTTAAGACCTGGAATCAGCCTGTTTGTAGTACAGGTCCAGTTAAATGACCTGTGCATACGAGCCAGTTCTGGACCGATCATGGCCATGTCTACCAAGAGACATATTGGACTTGGCATATGCAAATTACAGCCGAATGTTTTATATACGATCTTCGGGAGATCAAATGTAATAGCATAAAATATGGTAGTTGTGATCGTGATGATCTTTGAGAATTTAGGACTTATGTGTGTTTAGGCTTTGTTTTTTTATATGATTTGATTTTATTGTCTTCTTATAGGCTAAAGAGCCGGTATTTATACACGAAAAAGGTGTCCGTTCATTAAATGAGGAGTGTCAGTTAAGGGCGTAAGGTGACGCTAGGCTTGTAAATAAAGCAATTTTATTTATTCGATTCGATATTCGAATTTGATATTTGTGATTCGAATTCGAATATAGGAATAGTGTTTTATAATAGAAAGTTAAATGAATTCGAATCTGAATTTGTAGATATTCTATTCGAAATTATCAAGTATTCGATTCATTAATAATAATTATATAAATTTTATAAATTATAGATGGTATAAAATTTGTTTATAATATATATATATATATTTATATATATATTGTTATATTCTTAATATTTTTTGATATAAAATGAAAAACCATCCCAAATTAACAATTTGCCCTAAAAACATCTCAAATTGGATAGGAAAAACATAAACAATATTTTATATTTTTTTTTTTTTTGTAATTATAATATTTTTTTGAAAACGAATTTCGAATCGAATCAAATATGTTTGAATATTCTAAATGAATCGAATACGAATTAAAAATGAGTTAGTTTACAAATCGAATACGAATTCGAATCCCCGAATATTTTAACGAATCCAAATCGAACATCTTAGTATTCGCTTTGATTCGATTCGTTTACAATCCTAGGTAGTGCCATGTGTTTCCATGCAAAAGTTAATGGGACATGTCGGACAATGCTACCAGCTTTATCAGGGCTTGTTCATACGGTCAGTGTGATTATCTATCTTCCTCGAAAAGCTTCTGCAGGTGATCGTCGTGCCGATCGAGTGATCGACAACCCTATCTGGGACAACTTTGGCCGACTATGAAGTGATCTTTGCATTTCTGGGGCCTATTTGTACACTTGGGCTGAGTTTAAAATGTGGGTCACATCATTTCTTTGTGATCGGACATGTTGGATACAACAGTTGTGAACTAATTATTTATGTTTTACAAGTAACTGATAATTTGATATTCTGCTCATCCGTAATGAACAATAATTATCTAAATGTAAAACATCATATCATAGAAGCGTTTAGTTAACCATGGTTTTCATTCAAACTGGAATAGTGTTAACAAAAAACCAAGTTTTCAGTATACACATTAACAGACATGAACAACAATCAACAATCACTGACACCCTCTTTTATGGGGAGGATATAAAGAATAAGAACTCACCGATTTTTATTTTTATTTTTTTAAAACATTCGCCTCAGGTGTCGGGAGGTATTACAGAGAGTGACAATCTTCATTCGTCGGAAAAAGGCTAGTTGGGAGTCTTTCGGAGCTGGTCACGCAAGTTTCTCTGTTGGGAGTTGGTCGCTTTCGTCCTTCGTCGATGTTCGTCGGGCCCGTCTTTCGTGGGAGTACGTTGCACCTGTCTTTTGCGAACGTTTATCGCGCCCGTCTTTCGCCGGAATTTGTCAGGCATCACCTAAAAAAACTGAGAAAAAAAAATCACAAGACAAATGAAAGGAGAGAAAGAAGAAAGTTAGAAGTGATAAAAAAAATTATAAGAAGGTGAATAAAATTGTGTGTTGTGATATTGAGGGAATGATTTTTACAATTATTTTAATTATTAGAGAGTTGAGTGGAATGAATTTTTGTGAGTAGACAGATAGTGAGATTGAGTTAAAGTTGAGTTAAAAAAAGTGGTTGAGTCAAAATATTGAAATTTTTCAAAAAAATTTAACTCAACTTTACTCAATCTCACTATCATCAATATTATTAATATAATTAAATAATATCAATCAATCATTCATACACACCACATCAATCTTAATTCACTGTTCATCCACTCACATTATTTTAACTAACAATCACTTCAATCATCTCTCTTATACTTTTACATCAAATCAATTTTAGTTATTTTATTTTAAATATTATTTTAATATACCCACTAACAACTAACCATACCACTTTTTTTCCAAATTAACCAAACCAAACTAAAAAATCCAAACAAAACCAAAAATTTTCATAAACAAACATGAACTTTTTCTGATTGTCGACTATACATGAAAATAAAACAGGGTTTAGGAATTTAAAAGGTAAGAGTCATATTATTGATTTTCATCCGTTTCTGATTTAATATTAAGTGCGTGACTCTAGTGCCTTTACATACAATAATAACCCTCAAAATTGTACTTTTGTTAAATAAAAAAAACTAGTACAATACTCGTGTAATCACGGGTGTTGAATTAGAAAGCTTTTATAAAAAATATTAATTTTTTTATTTTTTTAGAAAACTAAAATAATTTAATTTTATATAAAACATTACTTTGCGTTTTACTTAAATTATCAAATTATATTTTTTTAATCATAATAATTAAATACCCGTACATTAAATAAAAATATCAACCCGTGTTGAATTTTTTTACTTATATCATATAAAAATATCGATATTATTTACTATTACATAAGTATAATAACATATATCTTAAGTAAATATTACATAAGTACAATAATATATATCTTAAGTAAATAGAAATTATGGTGATATGTATATGCATGAGTGTAGAATATGTTTATTTAATATTAAGCAAAATAGATTAATTTTTTTTACTTAATTAGATGCCTAATACATCAAGTGTCGTATCAGTCGTGTTTCACAGTTTTTTAACTTTATATGTAATTTTAGAATTTATATAATAATTATTTATTTTTATTACATTGACAACATATCAATTAGATTTGAAATAAATATTATTTTAAACGAATAAATACTAATTTCTATTACTTTATAATATAATTTATAGTTTTATTTGATATAATTTATTAGTTTGATAAATAAATTTAATTTTATCTGTAAGGATATATATTGCTGTTTTGTATCTATTCATAGATAAAAGTATTTTATATCCTTATTAGTAATATATTACTAATAGGCCTAATTCATAGATAAAAGTATTTCATATATATATAAGTAAATAGTAAAATACAAACGGACTTCATAATCTATCATTATATAAAAAGAATAACCTTTTTATAAATTTAGAAAGTTTTTCCCGCCATAATCATTTAATATATCCTAATTATAGTAATAGTTGGACAATTGTAAATAAGCACAAAAAACGGCTCCTTAATTGCAGTGTTTCCTTAATTTTAGCTTGCACAATTAAATCGGCGTGCAACGACAAATCCGATTGGCTTTTTTTTTAAACTATCCCACAAAAATATCGGAATTTATGTTTTACATCTAAATATGATTTTCTTTTTAAAACACAAAATCCGCTAAAAGTTTAGATATTTACGTGTACAAATTAGTTACATATTGGATACTTATTAGGAATGAATTATGAAATTAAATAAAACTTTATTAAATAAAACTTTTTTGGACGGCATCAATTTATATAAATTTATATAGATATTAAAAAAAAACGACATTAATTAAAAACATTGTTTTTTAAAATTGATTCACAACATTCATCGAAAAAAAAACTGTACAATATATTCTTGGTGTGTACAAATTAAGTTGCTAAATAATTGGAAAGAATCCCACTTTGCTAAGAATTCGAATATCATGCAACTCTTCACAATATTTAGTCTGCATTTATCCGATGTAATACATCAATTAATTGAAAAATAAGTTGCTAAATAATTGTAAAAAAAAATACGACATTAATTAAAAAACATTGTTTTTTAAAATTGATTCACAACATTCATCGAAAAAAATACTGTACAATATTTTCTTGGTGTGTACAAAGTAAGTTGCTAAATAATTGGAAAGAATCCCACCTTGCTAAGAATTCGAATATCATGCAACTCTTCACAATATTTAGTCCGCATTTATCCGATGTAATACATCAATTAATTGGAAAGTGAGTTGCTAAATACATATACAAAATCCCATCTTGCATTGAATTCGAATATTACAATTCTGAATAATTGGAAAGAGTCCCATATTGCATGGAATTCTCATATAAACTAAAACTTGAACAATATTTTATCCGTCTCCATCCCATTTTTCCTCTCCATATAATGTGATTTCCGTATATCAAGATTTTTTCCTAAAAATCTTAACATATATTGATTCTACTCTACCAATTATAAATTATAAATCTCAAAATATTGAGCCATTCTTATATTTATAGTTTGTGTAAATTTAATAATATATGATTGTTTCTTTGTCCAATACTATCTTATTGTACAATTTTCCTACGTATTATAAAACTTTTATTTATTATTGCATCTTATAATATAATATTACCCAAATAAATATATCTCTTGCCTCGCACGGGTCATGTACTACATATATCCCGTATATTTTTCTTTATTCATGTATATAATTATAAGCCTGGATAAATAGCCTTAAAATTGTGCACCCCGTGCATCGCACGGGCTCTGCACTAGTATCAATTCAAATGCAACACACTAATTAAGATTTTTTTTTTCTTGACAATGTTAACCCTATTTAATGGATGTTATGGGAAACAATAGAGATGAGATATGAAGAGACACTATGATGGGGTTAAAAATGAAAAAATATGAACAAAATATCTAAAACGACATTTATATTATCAATGATCAATTAAGCCAAAGCGACAAATAATAAAAATAGGAGGGAGTATATATTATTATACATTTTAGTATGACACATGTTACTTGTGCGACTTATATGTGTTATATTATAATAAATTTTCTACCTTATAACACATAACTACATTAAACATAAATATATTAATTGATAAATAATTTTATTTTCTAATTAATTTTAATAAATAATTTTATTATTATTATAAAGATAAGTATGATTTATTTATTATATATATACAATATGGATATCAAATCGAAGCTCATTAAAAGGTGATTAATTTGATATATTATATATGTAAAATCGATAAAAAATACAAAAGTTATCAACTTTTAAAATATATTTGCAATTAATGGTTATAATAGAAAATGATATTAAAATACAATTAATACAAATATATTAATTTATATCCAAGTCTAACTTCAAAGCATGATTTTTTGTCAAATAAGATTTCGAAGCATGAGAATTTACCACATAAGCTCAAGGCATTATATATAGAGGGGAAGGTGATATATATTTGCAATGATATTATTGTAATAATTCCTAATAATGAATATATAATGTAACGGCTTACTCTTTAAGCTACACTCACACAACTCCTCAGTCCTCTTCCCGCTCCCCAGTCCCCACCCACGCCGTTTTGCTTGGAGAAATAATCAAAGCCCGAAAAAAAAAAGTTATACACAAAGGGCAAAAACTACTTCAGAATTCAAAAAGTTGAGGTTCCACAGGTCGTCATCTTCAATTTCATTTCAGTTTTTTTAGACAATGAATTCCGCTCTTCTCCTGATTTGTGTTCAAATGTTCGCCTGATTCAATGGCGGTTTGGTTTATACTATTGTTTCATTTCTTTCTTTCATTTTTTAAAATTAATTGAGGCGTTTGTTTAACTTCTGTAGCTTAAGTTGATACTTGCTCCTGGAATAAATCCCTCGGTCTATACATGTTTTATTGTCCTTTTTTTTCGGTTTCCTTGCAGTTTTTAAATTTGGTTTGTGGAGTGTTATATTGGAGTATCTGAAAGGGATTCAAAATGGTGTGTTGGAATTTATTAGTATCGCTTAATTTCAACTTGTAAGAAATAGTTTCTGCTGATGAATTTGAAGCTCGACATGTATGTTGCTGCTATGAATTGTGTGTGTTGAAATTGTGTGTGTCGACATTGCTGCTATGAATTGTGTGCGTTGTTTGAATTTGTTGGCACTCCTTTGGTTTGTTGTTCACCTTTGAAAGTTTCTGTATAGGTGGGCTGTTGATTTCCATGAGAAATAGCCTCGTAGAATTGAAGTAAAAAAGATGAAGAAGCTCTTCTTTCTCAGATCACATTCAAATAATAGCAGCAGCAATAATCAACTCTCTCCACCACCTGCCGGTGGAATCAACAAGTCTGGGAAAAACAAGCATGGTTCGGATGATCCAGATTTTGGCAGCACTCCTTCTCTCAGAAGAAGTTTCTCCTTTTCATCTGGGAATCGTTTTGATGGTGGAAAAGGCCCAAGGAACAATGCTAACCAAACTGGATCTCCTTGCAGTAGTACCGGATATTATTATTCAAATCAGCCGCCAGGACGCCTCTCCTCTCGGTACAGTCTCT
>BKCP01011625.1:2329861-2352374 GCA_008636005.1 Striga asiatica | reverse complement strand
GCAGTTCTCGTCCTCAAACTCCGGAAAGGCTTCAAACCAGATCAGAACGCATTGATGCAGCTATGGTTCCGAATGCACACAGAGCAAACTCTGATTTGTCAGAGGACTCTCTTTATTGCTCGAGTAACGTCTCGAGTAGCATTTTGGATCGATACATTGATGGAGAGCAAGAGTTGGATGAAAGGTTATCGAAAACCAACTCCTCACAGTTTGACAAGCGTCCGCCTATGCTTCAGTTACCTGCTGCACGTGATGCTAGACAACGGAAACCCAAGTCGCAATCCTTCAGAGAGGCCAAAATAACACCTAAACATTGCAATGAGTCTCCACGGGAACTTGCAAAACATGTGGTTGAGAGGCTTTCTTCACAGTCTCACTTTTTGGCGTCAAAAGAGTTTGAACATCAAGATAGTCCAATTACCATAGATGATATCTATGGAAGAACCTTTAACAATGGGTGCTCCAATGTGTACCCTGAAGGAGCATCTTCAGAAAATTTGCATGCAGAGACCAGTGATGGGTCTCCTCTTCATGAAAAAACTCTGGGGTTCTTGGAAAAAGATGCTGTAGTGGACAATGATGTACAATTATTCAGAAAATTTGAGGAAGCTGAGAACCGTGCTGCAATTCTCTCACAAGAGTTTGGGATGGAAAACTATCTTGAATGTCGAGGATATAGTGTGGCTGACCTTGTTCAAATGATTAGAAGCTTAACAGAGGAGAAGGTAAATATGGCCCGAGAAGTTTCAACTGTCCTTGAGGATAGGATTGCGGAAAAAAGATTCCTCACGGAAAAACTTAAACTGGCAAGGGTAGAGCTTGGTGCACAGACCCGGAGATTGACAAAGGAAAAAAATGAGTTGCAGTTGACTCTTGAGAAGGAGTTGGATAGGAGATCAAGTGAATGGTCCCTAAAGCTTGATAAATTACAGGAAGAGGAACATAGGCTTCGGGAGAGGGTGCGGGAGCTAGCTGAGCAGAATGTTGCACTCCAAAGGGAAGTCTCGGCTTATAGTGAAAATGAGGCGAATTCCAGGAACAGAATCACTCTCTCTGAGAAACAGCTTGGGGATTTATCTGATCAGTGTAAAGAAGCTATGGAGGAGAATCATTATTTGCAGAGCAGTCTATCTGAAATGCAAGAGAAAGCCAGAGCAGCTGAAGAGGAACGTGATTGCATCCGAAGGAACTATGAGGATAAGGTTGCTGAGTGTAAGAACTCGCACCAATCTATCAGTAGACTCCAAAGAACCTGTAATGAACAAGAAAAGACAATTGACGGTCTACGAGGGCTCTGTGAGAAGGCACTTGGAAAGAATATTTCTCAGGAAAGTCTTGATTTTGGATCTGCAAAGCTGCAGGTTGAGCATATGAGGCTGACTGAAGTGGAGCATGGTCTGAGGAAGGAAGTTGAATCGTACAGAGCGGAGGTTGATTCACTTCGACGTGAAAACATTGATCTGCTCAATCGTCTAAAAAAGGATGGGCCATTCTCGACTTTTAAATTGGATCAGGAATTAGAGAGCCGTGTTAGCTGCTTGGAATATCAAATTGTCCAGTTGCTAATGGAGAGCACCCAGCTTGGCAGGAAATTAATTGAATCTCTCAAGATCAATGGGCAAGCTTCTGCTGCGTGTTTAGATGGTCAAGCTCTTGTTGAATGTGAAGTGAAGCTGAAAGGTCTAGAGAGGGCAGCAGAAAACGTAACAAGCAGTTTGCGGACTGTGAGTAGTGTCCTTCAAGAGAAACCGGCCCTGCCTCATGAAAAGTACTGTCTAGTTCGCACAGACACCCAATCAGCTAGCTCGTTTGACGAATTGTACAAATGGAACGAGCACAAATCAGAGGTTGTTTATTGCTGCATATTTATTTATTTAGTTGATTAAGTTTTTTGGAAATTAGATTCTATTTACTGTGCACTTTTCCAATTTACTGTTTCTAATGTTATTTTGGTTTACTTGCCAGGACATTGTCAGATCAGCCCTGAAAGCAGAGACGTTATTGACCAGTTTGTTGCGTGAGAAGCTTTATTCCAAGGAACTCGACTTGGAGCAACTGCAGGCAGAGCTTGCTGCTGCTGTCAGAGGAAATGACATTCTCAAATGTGAACTGCAAAGTGAAGTCGATAATTTTTCTTGCTTAAACCACAAGATGAAAGAACTTGAACTTCAGGTTAGTCTGAACTAATATCTGTTCATGTAACTATGCTTTTACCTTATGTTTGTCGTAAATGCGCTTGCTGTTTTAAGTAATATATGATCGGGGATGCTCATATATATTAATATATTATGCATCATTGAACATTATTAACTTTACCCTTCTTCCAATTGAAAATTCAGTGAGGCCATATATTAAGTATTCATCACATCTTGATTTGTTTTTTGGTTTGATAATGGTGCCTCAGTGGTGAATATAATGTAACATTTTTAGCTTTAATTTTCGTTTCTCTCTGCTCTTTAAACAATCACATATGTTTTATTTGTCTTAACAGACGATGAAAAAGGGTGAGACAATTAATCAACTACAAGGTGATCTGCAAGAATGCCAGAGAGAATTGGCTATAGCGAGAGGAATATTGCCGAAGGTATCTGAAGAGAGAGATATGTTGTGGGAGGAGGTTAAGCAGTATTCTGAGAAGAACATGTTGTTGAATTCTGAGATGAATGTGTTGAGAAAGAAAATAGAGACCCTTGACGAAGAGATACTACTTAAAGAAGGCCAGATCAGCATTTTGAAAGACAGTCTCGGTAGACCTTTTGGCCTTCTTGGTAGCCCGGACTCCACCGACAATTTCCGCTGGCCAAATAAGCACTAATTGTTCATGATATCCGTTTTTATACTTTATCATAGAATTGGTTGTCTTTTTTTATTGTTTTTCAATGTGAATGTCGAGTTCGCCTTCTGCTGTTTGGTTGGTATATTGAAGATAAGGAATGGAAATTTCAAAACTTCTGTAGTCGGTTTATCGTCTATTGCTGTAAAGCTAGTTAATTCCTGATAAACCTTAATGCATATGCTTAAATTTCTATTAAAGTTGATTTTTTTTTTTAAAAAAAAACTAATGTTCTGCTCATTCGATATATATAGTTGAAAAAGTCAGTGTATTGGTCATTGGAGGAGGCTATGCCCTCTCTCTTGTGATGCCGTTATTCTGTGCACTGGGGATTTCAAATGCTGGCTGTTGCTATTTGTGCTAAGTACCCTTGGAAAGCTCCAAGGATTTCATGAAATGGTTGTGCACCAGACAAGTATGCTAGGTTTGGTTATGTTTTGGGATAATTGCAAACTATGTTGTTAGTCACATATTAACCTAATTAAAATGAAAAGTTATTTTTAAAAAGTACAGACAGCTTAAAAAGATTATTTGCCAATTCTGGTGGGGATCTCGAGATCGTGAACGCAAAATGGCCTGGATCTCTTGGTCAAAACTGGCAGATTCCAAGTTTTTTGGGGGAATGAGTTTCAGGGATATGCAACTCTTCAACCAATCCTAGTTGGGCAAACAAGCTTGGAAAATTCTTATCTCCCCTGATTCTTTAGTTGCGCGAGTGCTAAAGGCCAAATATTATCCAAATGGCAATTTTCTCGGGTCTACTGTTCGATCGGGTTCTTCTTATATCAATCGAGGGCAAATTGGTTAATTTGGCATTTTTCGAGCAATGGTATCTGCGAAGCGGCTACCAACTCCTGAAGAATCTAAAGGCGGCTTGCTTGGGTCCAAGTGTACAGGCCAACGACCTATGGTGGAAATCGCTTTGGAGCTTTCGGCTTCCTTCAAAAAATTAAAATTTTCCTCTGGAAGGTATCTCTCTTTGCTTTTCCATCTTGTGAAAATTTAGCTCGGTGACACATTGTTCTTGATAATAGGTGTTGGCGTTGTGGTTCTAAAGAAACAAATTATCATTTATTTTTTTATTGTGTCTGGGCTAAGGAATTGTGGAAGTATGCGGGTTGGTGGGGGATTATCTCCCATCTCCAAAGACGGAATTTTATTTCTTTATTCCTAGATATTCTTTTGGAAGGCCGAGATATGGATTTCAGGAAATTTGCGGTTGGAATGTGGCTTGTTTGGCACGAACGCAATCGCCTTCGTCAAAAATTAAAAGAAAAGAAGCCGGAAGAAGTTTGGGAATTTGGACTATCTTGGTTGAAGGAGTTTGACTACGCGCAATCAGGCTTGCTTGATAATGTGTTGAAACCATGTCGCGGCTTGATTTATTGTTGGCGAAGAAAGGGAACGTGTAGAAACGGTTGGACTCTTTTGTGTGATGCAGCAGTCCGAGATACACATATTGGTCTTGGGGGTTGGATTCAGGATTCGGATGGCATTTGTCAGGCCGCTTTTACTACGTGTATCAAGGGCTCATTTTCTCCTCTAATAGCGGAAGCTTTGGCCATTCGATATGGATTACGATGTGCCCGAGATTCAGACTTTGAACTTCAGGGGGTTTTAACGGATTCTTTAGGTGTCGTTGGAGGGTTCAATCAGATGGAAGATTGCGACCCTCTCTTGGAAGTGATTAAGAGAGCTCCTGTCTATCCCTGGAGTGTAGTACGTGTGGACACATTCCCCGGAAGAAGAATCAAGTTGCTCATAAAATAGCAAATTATGCGACAATGTCTCTATCTTCTTGTTTTTGGAAGGATTCCCGCCCCATTATATTCTCCTCTTTCTTCAAGGATGTATTAAGTTCTTAGTTGTTTCAATGCAATATTTATTTACCAAAAAAAAAAAAAAAAAAAAAGTACAGACAGCTCTATGCCAACTAGCTCAACTTTACACACATTTCACTGATCAGTTTCCTAATCTGGCCAGCTCGATCACCCTCCAGAACGGCGTTCACCCAATCTATGTCATAAATGTCATAATCATGATTGTTTTCCGACATGACGATCGAAGAAGAGCAACAACTTTCCAAGCTATAGTGCTTTGGCTATCCGTATGCGACTCGGGAACGTGGAGGCCCCCATGTTAGACACTAATTTTCAAGGTTAGCCCATTTATCGTGGAGGCGTAGAGCTCATGCTTTGTTGGGCCTATATTGATCGTCTGGGCATAGAGCCCACGCTTTATTAGGCCTATATTGGTTCAAGCTCAGAGCCTGGCATAGGAAACTGAAGAACCTCAGAGTTCTACGGCGATTTCTTTCTAGCAGGAGTGTCGATCGGTTAAAAAATACTTGATGCCGATCTCAACCTAGTGTGATAAGAAACTAGGAAAGTGACTACCAAACGTATCTCATCATCAAAAGTCATACCTTACATGCAGAGACGTGTCAGACTCAGCTCTCACACTCTTAGTTGACAAACGACAATCATTGTCTTTTCATGTTATATATGTATAAATTCACAGTAAATGTATCAGAAAGGGCACACATTTTTATATATATACAAACGAATGTACACTTTCCTTTCAATTGCTATCCTACGTCGATCTCCCTCACTCATATTTTTTCACACATTTATCCATGAGTAAAAAGTTTGACAGTATTTTTGTCCTATTTTTTCACATATATACATTCCTATATATTTCGGCCGTGGTGGAAAAGCATTCAAAGTTCGAACTAATCGACGAAACTATTAAAAAAATGAGTTCCACTGCATAATACACAACATACAGATCAACTCATCCACTCCCATCTCAAGCAATCTAGAAGAAATGCAGCAAACGAAAATCCCATCAAGAAAAATGCTCAAACATTATTCTGCTGATATGCCACCTGTTCACCGCAAACGAAAAAGTGCTCAAACACACCCTGCCACATCATCCACTCGGCACATTATTCTGCTGATATGCCGCTTGTTCACCTCCTCCCAGAGGATACAACTGATTACTACCCTGCTGAGGTGGCGGGTGCATATAACCGTACGGCGGATAATAAGGCCGCGGGTAGAACTGCCCGGGCCCACCGCTCATGCTATTATCACCCGAACCTGAAGGCCTGCCCTGCACGAGAGCCCCCATTCTCTGCGGGTCCATTGACGGGTAGTAAGCCAAATCCTGCCGAGTCATCAATGGCGGGATATTAAAATACGGCACTTGCGGGCCGGGCCCACCTGGCGGAGGAGGAGGGTTCTGCTGCTGAGATACGACGGCCCGCGGGAGCAGCCCGCTGTGAGCCACGGGCGATTGCTCCCCAGACGGGCCCTCGTGTTCGGGCCTCTGGGCCGGAGGGCGGCCCCAGAGAAGCTTGAGCCGCAGACCCTTGATGACGAGCTTGTTCGAGAGCTCTTCGGCTGCTTTCTCGGCACCTTCTCTCGTTGTGTAAGTGACGAAAGCGCAGGCTCGCTGGAGGACCATTTTGATGGACTCGATTTCGCCGTACGCGTAGAAGTTGTCCCTCAGGTCTTGCTCGGTTATTCTGGCGTCGAGGCCGCCAACATATAGGGTTTTTATGCTCTCGTCTTCGGGAGGCTCTAATGAAGGCATCTCGCCGGCCTTGTTGAGTAGTTTCAGAGCTACTGGGTCATTAACTCTGCAAGATCACATGGCATTTTAGAAAATTAATGTTTTCTTGTATAAATGTAATTGCTTGCACGAATAGGTTCAAATAAGTAAAGTTGCAAAGCAGCATGCAGCATACATCATAAATACCCAAAACTAATTCCTTCAGTTGTACATCACTAGCACTCAGCTGAAAAACAACGATTTGAACACAAACAGCATTGGCAATAATTTGAACAGATGGCATTGGCTTCAAAATGAGCAAACAAAACATTTAAGTCGTTATGGCACGAGAAAATGATTGAATTAGGAGTGTGAATTAGGAGGTGGTCTACAAACATACCCATAGTAACGGTCTTTGATATTTTGCTGAGACAATTCCCCTTCAACAGGCATCTCGTGCCTGTACGGGCACTCGGGCCCTCTTGTACATTGACCTCGAACATAGAAACTACAAACGTGAGCCCGATTCCTCTGGTAGTAAGGTTTGGTTCTTTGGAGCTTAAGAATAGTATCATTTGGGCGAGCCTTTCCGTAAGAAGATTCATAATCTATCCCAGCTCTAGCCTGCATATAATTCCAATGAAATACATCAGGTGGGAAGGATGACAAGCAAGGACTAAAATATGACGAGCATTGCAGAACAAAAAGTAGCAAGCTAGTGCTAACTAAAGATGGGGATGAAAATAATAGTTTCGGAAGAGGGCTCAACAATCAAGTCACTTAAACACTAATTTTCTGTGAACTGGGCATCAATGTTCGATATATTAATTCTGGAAGGTGTAATTTCTATATGATCAATGGTAAATCAATAAGTTCTACAATTTGATAACAGCGCAAATGCAAAAGAAACCACAAGCAACACCAGGTGTCTCAAATCACGAAGAAACCAAGCAACCAACAATCACCAGCCATCATTAATCACATTACCAAATGTTAACTAGCCCGACTTCTAACCAAGTCAAACACTAGTCGAGGCAGACATAGCAAATAAACTCACTTTGATAGGCATCAAACGGTTAAAAAAAGAAACTATATTTAAACTGCGTGCACTATTTGCTCTTCAAATGTAAGGCAACTAACGAAAAATAATCATCAAAATGAATAAGATGACAGTTCTAGGTGAAACTCGAAAGAGAAGCATACCCTGCGATCATGCTCCTCAGCAAAGTACTCCCTATTCACATCGCTCTTTGGAATGGCGTCATTTGAATTGATACTCAGAGCAGTATCTCGGACCTGAACAGGCAGCCCATATTCAAGGTCTAAAAGGCAAACTTGACACACATTTTTCAGCTTACTACAAGTCTGGCAAATCTCAGTCTTCTTGTATCTTGCGTCACGTCCTGGTCTCCACCTGAACACTGTGAAGGGCCTAGTACAGATCTTGCACTCCTTATCATAATCTGCTTTTGTCTGCACCAAATTGAGAGCATTTAATCATTTACATGAGATCTTGCCCAACACAATAGTCGTTCTTTGGCTCTTTGCAATAGAACAACATTTGAGCCAATTAAAATCTGAAATGGCATCCATTTTCAAGAAAACGGAAATAAATTACACCCCACTACAAATAGCTTTCCACAAAGCCACTCTCGGGATATATTCCAGACAAAGAACAGAGGGCTACAAACCCTAACAAGATCATACCTGCAAAAAACTACTTTTATATAGCAAGCTGCAGACAGAAAAACTACTATACTCAACGGAACTCCCAACATTTGTGAACAAGACAGAAACCATCTAAGCAAAACAATTGATAGTTTCTCAGTTCTGAAGACTTCGCTTCTATTAGCACAAGTATCTAATGAAGCGGTCAAACAACAGAAAGCGATGGAAGCATCAAATCTAAAGATTACCATTCTAACATAAGGATTGTCGCCAAGGCAAGATTCACAAATAATAGGGAAGTCAGAACGCTCCCACCCATCAGCCTCAGCATCCCTCAGCAGCCTATGCGCCATTTTATCCTCAACTCAAAATATCTTCGATTTTAAGCTGCATCGTAAAAGGTCCGAAATTGAGTAAAATTGAAATATAGAGGCAGAAGAACAGAATACAATTTGGCTTCCCAACAAAACCCTAATATGAGAAGTCCTAGGTCAGGTTGTTTGACGAAGTACCTTGCGGTTTTTTGCCCAAGCAAACAACAATATATCTTCCAATGATAAGAGGCGTGATTGTAGACCTGGAGAGCGAGAGGCCCTGACTGTTTACACCGGCGGTGGAAGAGATGCGCCGACGGAGAAAAATGGAACAAAATTATATGAATCCCGTGAGACGAATCTATATATATATAATTGCTAGCTAATAGCATTTAATAAAACATTTAATAAAAATATTTTCACTTTCCCTCCAAAAGGAGTTACACTTTTTTAATTAATTACTCATTAATCTCACATTTAAGAAGGTTTCTTATAGTTAAATTTAATTAGTTAATGACTAAATTAAAAATATTTATTTTAATTAATCCCACATTTATGTTAAGTGCAATATTATCGTAATATCTTATCAGTTTTTAAAAAAAAATAGTAACTTTTTTCAATAAATTTTATAAAAATTAGTTAAATGTGCTTATATTCATATAAATCAGGAAAAAAAAATCTTAGATATATAAAAAGAACATCGTTGAAATAACTTGAATCCACGAAAAAAAAATTAAACATACGTAAAAAAAATTCTGACTGTGATTAAATATAACAAAAGGGCCTTAATCGGCCTCTTAAAATCACGATGCGGGCGGTTCCAGTCCATTGGAAGCTAACCCTAATGGAAAGCTCATGATACGAGTTTTTAAAAAAAAAAACTCAAAAAAATACATATATTTACAGATCTATTACAAATCTTTAAATTTTTTGTTTATATAAAAAATTAATATTATATTTACTCATTTATATTTAGATGGTATTTTTTTTATTAAGAAGCAAGGACAATCTCTATCAATCAATAAGAGTCAAGGACAAACAATATAAAGAAGTGTTTCCTATGCTATGACATGATCAGTAAGAGTCAAAGATAGTCTCTGTCGCACGTCGGCTTACTACTGAAGAGCTCAGCATTTAGTCATGAGCAATTATACGTGACGCTTTTTAGAGTTACGAGTCAGTGGGATTTGAAGATTTTGATTTGAGCTGAGAGAGATTTTGACGATAGAAAAACCACGACGTTGTTTTATAAAGAAGTGTTTAAGAATATTTATATTTTTTTCTTAATTTTTTTCAATGATTTTGTTATGATTTTTTACTATTGTTTATAATTTTTATTATTTTTTCATGTATTATATAATTTTCCGTGCAAATGCACGGGACAAAAACTAGTAGAGGATAACGCCGCCTTTGGTGTTTACGATCGGCCTCGTTAGAGCTAAGTAGCTAACCATATAAGACTAGTACGTACTACGGGACAGAGATATCCCTTTAAATTTAAAAAATAATAGAGTTGTTATTTATTTTCTACCCCTTCTAATCAAGTTTAAAAAACAATAGAGTTATTATAAGTCTTTTTCCACATCTTTTAACCAACGCTATTTTTTTAGCCAGAACATTAAAATATAACACTAGTTTGTAAAATAATTAATATATTATCTCACTAAAATATTTATATTAATAAAATATAAGAGAAAGTAACAGTTTTACTTATTGTTGTTCACCATATAATATTTAATTATTTTGTTATTATATAATAAAATGAATACTGTTAAATAGTATAGTAGAATTGTTATAAAATTATATGAATTATTATTTTTTCACAATATGGATTTAATATATTTTTATGATTTGATAATATAACTATAATATATTCTTAATGATGTAATAATATGAGATACGAATTTACATAATACTATGGCTTTATTCCTTAATGTTAAGATATTGAATTAGGTAATATATGATTCACTAATTTGTAATCTATCTCTTTTTATATTAAAAATAATCATGTGATTGAGTAGATATAATAATTATCTATAAATTCTTTCATTTAAGGAATAATTTTTAAATTGGTCCAAGTGTTGAATGCAACCCAATTTTCTTGTAACTAAAATGAGAAGAAATTTTGAATTTCAAATTTTCACTTCAAAAACACACGTAAATTTGGATGCAGATTTTATTAAAAGTAAAATGAGAAGAGATTTTGAATTTCATATTCACTTCAATATCTGTCTAACTTTTTTTTCTAAATATGGTGTGCAATTAATTATGAGTTGACTTTTTTTCCTACTAATTTTAGTAAATGGGATAGCTTTTTATATAAGTATAGATCATTAAAATTTTTATTTCAGTTATCTTATCAGTCAATTTTATCAAACACTATATTCAATAAACTAGTTGATAAGATAGCTGATAACTCACAAACTAGATTATAGCATGATTTTCGAGCTTATAGGTGCAAATCTAACTTATATAATAAAAGTGTTTGGTGAAATTAGCTGAAATAAAAATTTCAACAAGAACTTATTTGAAAAGTTAATCAAATAAGTTTATGAGATAAGCTCGAACTTTTTAAAAAAGTTCGTCCTATCAAATGAAGCTTAGCTCGAACTTTTTAAAAAAGTTCGGCCTATCAAATGAAGCTTATTTGAATACGGGAAACTTATAAACTAGTCAAATAAGCTATAAGATAGCTTATTTGGTTACCAAACATATCATATAAGCTAGTTTTTTCAGCCATAAGCCATAAGCTATTAGCTGTAAGCTCAAAATTCACATAAAAATTATAAGCTAGCTTATCAGCTAGGTTTACCAGACATATCACAAATCTAGATATATCATATCGTATAATTAAAAGTTTAAAACAAGTTGTATTGTAATTTGTAATCACACTTGCAATTTCGGAAAAAAAAAATGTTTTTTGTTATAAAACTAGAGAGTGAGAGTGAATAGAGAAAATGTATTTTTTTTGTATCATTTTATTATAATTGAAACTCTTATTTATAGAAAAACTTCTAATGACACAATAATAAATATATATTTACATCAGGGCAAAATAGTCATGCATACCCTACATAATTAATATAATTGGTTGAGATATTTTATAACACTTCCCCTTAAATGACAATTTTCTAAACACATCTAAACTAGCTGGAGCAAAACTCAATTCGAACATCTTGATGTGACATCAGAAACTGCTGATTCAGCATGTCAAGAAAAATCGGTGGGACAAAACTTGAACATTGTAGAAGGATAACATTGCTCCCTTTCAAGTAGATCATCCTTAGTGGAGTATTCATGTGTTGCATCATTAAACCTTCTCAATAAAAGGGAAAAAAATTGAAACAAAAAAGAGTACATCTACTCCAATGGCTTCTTATCATCATGAGAAAGCATATCATTTATCTGTAGTCTTTATTATACCATGAATGTGTCTCGTTAAAATCTTATTATAGAAAACCAGTGAGACAAAATGAAGTACTATATGGATTACAACTTTATATATGTATTTTTGCTATATGATTGATGATCTGCTGTGGTGATCAACAAGTAAAATGTTTCTCTGGATTTCTTATTTAAGAATTCTATGGATTACAACCGTATTGTATATTTGCTCTATGTTTGATAATAGTTGACGTATTGGATGTCTGATGGTCATTTGGGACCCAGAGGAGATCGGTATTTATACACGAAAAAAGATGAAGAAGCATTAAATGCTCGGTGCCAGCTAAGGGCGTAGGGTGGCGCCATGTGTATCCATGTAGACTGTGTTCAGACGGAGGGTGATCGTCAATCTTCCTCGAGAAGACTTCGAGTGTGATCAATAAAGACTGATTTCGAACCGATCGAGGGATTGACAAACCTAACCTCCCACTTTTGGACTGTTCGTGAGATGGTCCGCAAGTTTTTAAGATTGGTGTGTGCCCAATTTTGTACTTGGGCTATATCTAGGGTGGGTCGTGTCTTCAGGAATTGTGAGGTATAACAAGAAACCCAAGGACAAAGACTATTGGCGGAAAAATTCTTCTGATTTAAAATTAATGCAATTAAAACTTTATAACAATGGCTTTGTAGAATCAAATCTTGGGCTTAATTTATTTTTTTCATCCAAACACTTGAAATCCTTTTTATCTCTAGGGTCGACAATGCGCCAGGTCGGGCAAGAAACTTGAAGACCAAAATCTGACTGCCTCGCGTCACCCTCCCCCCTCCGCCCTGTGCTCTACGATGGGGCAAAATTATCAGCATTGTGCTCCCGCCGCGCACATGGTAGATCTACCTGGCTCGACTCACTAGAGAACAAAAATTGGAAAAACCATATTAAAATAGGATTTGTACATTAATTTTATTGACCCAAGAGATTAAAGATAAAAAAAAAAACTTAAAAATCAACTGAAACCCAACATCTATTGCTTTCAGCTACAAATCTAATGGTTCGTTGAGGGTTATGGTGGTGAGGTGGCAGGCTACGGAGGTCGGCTGGTGGTTCGTAGATCTCGACAGGATTCAAGGTTGCTCGAGATGGCGGTGTGGTGGCTTGAGGCGACCAGTAAAGAAGCATGGGTTTGCTTGCGGTGAAATTGAAAGAAGGAGAAAAAAGAAAGAATGTTGTGCTAATTTTGGGGATGGTGAAGAAGAAAAGGGATGAAAAAAAACTCGTGACTATGAGCACGAAAAAGTAAAAGAGAGAGGAGAAGAAAAGAAAAGGAGTAGAGAGAAAAAATGGACGAGAGAAGCGTGTTAGGTGTCTTTGTGATAAATTCGGGCGAAAATTGTAGCGAGGGGTTGCGTCACTTGATGAGTTCGGTGAAGAACGTCGATGATTGTGTAACGAATTGAAATTCTTAAACGGATCTAAAATTAGGATTCGAATCTTATGGTTTAAAATTTGTCAACTAGACGACTTACACGGTCTACGAAGCCAGACGAACACATGACCTCTTGATCGTATGTCCCGACACCTCTCCTCGCTCGTTTTGAGGAGAGCAACACTATCTTTGATTTTCTTTTAAAGAACTTCACGTCAACCTCTCTCTATCTTGACGTGTATATATGCCGAAATTTCTAAAGAACTGTGTGAACAATATGTCGCGTGACCAATAACCCGGCCCTCATTTTTAAAATGGGGCAGGCGTAGCCCGATCCGTTATAAAAGCGTGACAGGTAGTTATCTTCACCAAGCCGTTGCTGCAAGTCAGTTTTGCCATACCCATTGACATTTGATAATATTTATTTAACTGCTGACTGCACATGACCTCGCTAGTCGCAATGTCGCATACCGTGTTCTCAATTTCCCAATCTACGCGTAAGCTAATTATTGGTGAGACAAAGCCAATTGCAATTGGCCGCCATAAATAAATGGAAACCATGACTTCGTCCTCCATTAACGGACAAAACTATTTCAGTTTTTCCACCCCTTCTCTTTCTCTCTCTCTCTCACGAGCACACACAGATATTTATATATTTGACATCAGTTGATCAATTTTGTTTCTCGGCCGATGGAGTCAACGGCGGCTCAATCTCCGTATGAGCTGCTGCTTCAAGCGGCGTCAATCATACCAATTTCTCACTATTTATTGGGATTTTTCTCCATTTTAATCGTATTTCTGTACAATTTTCTCGAAATCCACATTCTGCGAGATTTATTCAGCGGGCTCAGGGGACAGCCGGTGGTTTTGACATTCGATCCTTGTTCTCAACTCTACCGCGATGTTGTTTCCAAGTGTAAAACTCTTCATGGAAGGTAAATGAAATGTTAATACTAGTGAATTAAGACCAAAGTCACATAAAGAATCAAATTTTGTCCGCTAAATGATTCGTGCTTGTGGACGCTGTGTTTAGTTTCGTTTTTTCACGTTGGATTTGTGCTTAACATTTCAGCTTATTTGTTGGTTCTTTTGCGTTTGAAATCAGGTACTTATCAACACCATGGTTGTCAAGTCCGCATCTTCAGACAGCTTTTCTCTACTATTTTGGAAATTCGCCTGTTGTTAATTACAGAAGGTGACGTCTAGTATAATATACATGATTTTACTGTGCTTTCTTAGCGGACCTTCTGTAAATGGAAGGTTTGTATGTAGATTTGTTTACATTGGATAAAGTTGGACTAATTCGATGGGTGTTCAGGCAGATCTTTATGACCTCTGACGGTGGAACTTTAGCTTTAGACTGGGTCAAGAATGCCAATGGTAATGTGTATTTGTCCTTGTTTCAGCTTTGAGTTTCACGAGTTGTAGACTTTGCATTTATGCAAATATGATTGGGACTTTATAATTTTTTTTTGTTGGTTTGACCTTGTTGTGTCAACATACCTCATTTATGCTTTTCAATAAGCATTGCGATATCACTATCAAATAATAATTAGGAATCTCTGACCGAATTCTGCTAATGAGGCATTGACAATATATCTATCATCATTGATTGATTAACTTGAGAAAAGTACAATATAAAAACATATTAAAAGATTTTTTGGAAATTTCATATCTTACTAATACCGAATGATTTTCAGTCTAATTATATCAATACTTCTCTCCTTGTTACGCCTTGATCTATAGAATTGTTGGTAAAGATGATTTAGTAGCTTTATATGTACTAAACTGTCATCCATATATGACTTGATTTCCTTTTAATTAATATGTGGCTGTAAAATGCCATAATCTCGGCAATTCATCATCTATATTTTACAAATTCTTTGAGTAAATACTTTTCCTGTAGTGTAGGCTTACTCTGTTTAGGTTATTAAAGAATTTTAGCTCTGTCCTTATCAGCTAAGAAACAAGACTATCATGTAAATGATGCTGTTCAGCAAGATGATAAAAATCCTCTCATAATCGTCGTTCCAGGATTAACCAGTGATTCTAATTCTCCTGTAAGTTTTCTGGATTTTCTAGTCATCCATCTTGATTCACTTTGTCTATTATGTTCATACCTTAGAACTCCATTAGTCATCTCTTATTGTCAGAAATGTTGGCTTTGATTATGGTCATTCATAAATTTTATTAAATCCGCGAGGTTTGAACAGCGTTCGTGCTGTAAGCAGAGAACTACTATTTTGCATGATATTTAGTAGCAGATTCTTATGACTTCCTCATTACTGCACTTTCGCTTTCCAGTGCATGTCGGTTTAGGATCATCATTCCAGCTGGTTGCATTTGTTCCTTATGCTTCATTAGTATGTTAAGTTACAGACATAGGAAAACTATAATAACTGAAAGCACTTTAATGATTATTGGATCTTCATGAAGGTGCTAAGTGATGAGCTGTTACTGCACTGTAGCTATCTTTCAACATAGCAGTTAATATGCACTGAGAACGATATGTTCTGTCCTTGTTTTGTCAGTTCATCAACCTAAACATGTGTAGTTGACTTCTGTAATGTATTATTAAAGCATCTTATATTGCTGTATCTCAAACATGGTAATTGTTGGCGTGTTGCTTCATTTTCTCACTTCTAAATCTAAACCTCTTATTTTGACAACCACCACTTCTTTCATAATCTATCTTTTCGAGGAAGTAAATTTGATCTGCACTCAAAGTTACGTGATATTTTTGCAAGTTAGCATTTTATTGCATATAATTTGCTCTGTGAAGTTTTGTCATCTTTATTATTAGTGGTACGAGATAAACTAGAACTGTCGTGTAAATATGATGTTGTGATCCGTTAAAGTCGAGATGCATAGCTTACCTCCTCTAGGTAAAATGATATTTGTCTTTATTTTGCAATTTCGTAAAGCAGATATAGTTGAATACTAAAGTCTTGAAGACATGGTTGGCATTTAAGACATGTTACTCTAATATGATATGCATTCCCTTTTCCTTTTTATTTTTTAATTTTGTTTCTTATTTTTCCTCTCCCTATTTAACCTATGTCTCTTGTTGTGGATGTAAATTCATCAGAAAGGATAGTTGTCCAATCTGCCATATTTCTCTCTGATATAGTATTATTTATCTGCAGTATATCAATCATTTGGCTTTTAACATGGCTAAACACGGATGGAATGTTGTTGTGAGCAATCACAGGGGACTTGGTGGTGTACCAATTACGGTAAGCATAGACACTAATATGTCGCTTTAGCAAATTTGACAGCTTTGTTTTCAATGGGACGGTCAAAGTGCTGCCTGGTGTAGCATTTATGTTTTATTGTTAAGCACATTCCAAATTTGAATTATTCAAACTATGTTATTTGTGCATGAAACTTAATTGTTCTATTGCGACAATTAGAATATATAGTTTAAATACGTGAAACATCAGATGCTGTGGAGTAACACAGGAAAACCAGAGATGAGCTCGTTGAGGACGGGAATAGTATAATTTGTGTTTTTTCGTTTTAGCTAATTGCTTAATATACACAATGAAATTTGATTTACAGTTAACTAGCCTATTTACTGATTTTATGCTTCTTGCCTAGCCTATTCACTGATTACCACCTAAGAAGTATGATAAGCTAATGTTGACTTCCTCTCCCCTTTGGTATAAGTATAGTTAACAATGAAAAACCAAACAAATATGGTGAAATTCTCTATCCATTGAAATGCATTTTTCAATAAAATAAAATAAAATAAAAAGGAAATGCGTTGGGACTCTCTGCTTATATGATTTGAATTCATTGTGCATAGAACATGAAGTTTGTCTGGTGCCACTTGTTCTTTTAGTCTAATATCTCTGTTTATTACATGTCCACAGTCTGATAACTTTTATAATGGGGGATGGACTGAGGATGTCAGAAAGGTGATTGACCATCTCCACCGCCAATATCCTGAAGCTCCTCTATTTGTTGTTGGAACTAGCATCGGCGCTAATATTCTGGTACAAATTCGCAACTACTAAACGTATGCTAAAATAAGGTTATCTAATATGTTGACTTTAATTGTTCATAGTTTACGTAGTAGAATTTTTAGTGAGATCTTTTGTGGATTTCTTTCTGAATTAGCTATTAAGGTTATAAATGACCACGCGTCAAGAGTCACATATTTGTACCTTCTGAAAAGAATTTGGATGTAGTTCTAGGACTAGCTGAGAGGTACCCAGATGAAACCACTGATATATAAATTTATGGATTACTTGTTTGCAGTTCGTTTCCTTCTTGTATGTAGCTGGGTTTATAGCTGGGTTTATGAGTTGCTTGTAGCTAGTTTCCTTGTATGTAGCTGGAGGTCCGAGAAAAATTTTGCTGCTCAATCTTCTGATGAAATTGGTCTGGTTTCATGACATCAAGCACCCTCATTGTTACTTGGTTTAAATTTTGAATGGATGTGTCACTTCTTGTTCTTCGAAATGACCTAACCTTCTTGATTGCTGAATGTAACCGAACAGTCAAGAAAATTTTATGGGCTCAAATTGGACAGCTTTATAATATCTTTTTTAGCATAATTTTGTTTGGTTCACTTTTTCAAAAACATCTTATATTTAAATCGATTGAGAGACCAGTCAGTGGATGAAACTGAATAGGAGAGAGAGAAAGACATATGTGGTTTGGAACTCAATTACTTGAGGTCCTTGAAGCTCTTTGTCGTATAAATTCTTATGTTGTATGACGAAATTCAAAATTTCAGGTTAAATATCTTGGTGAGGATGGTGTAAAAGCTCCCATCATTGGAGCTGCAGCAATCTGTTCTCCATGGGACCTTTTGGTTGGTACTTCATTTGTCTTTTTGCTTCTAACATCTTCTTGCTTATTTGAATTTTTAGAAGTGGTCTTCATAGATCACCCACAGAATTTACTCTTGTTTTTTGTTTAAACAATTGCATTTCCTTCTTCTTCTCCGTCTCTTTTGTATGTTCCAGTCTGCATTGCATTACGTGTTTCGTTATCATTCCCTCTTACCCTTTTATCCTGTAATATATGAGCTGCACCTAATTGGATTCTCCTTTGTTTTTTTTCCCAGATATGTGATAGATTTATGAACCGTAGACTTGTACAGAGGTTGTACAACAAAGCTCTTACCATTGGCTTGAAAGATTATGCACAGTCGTATGTCTTTATCATCTAGCCGTTCTTTTTATTGAATTTTTTACCCACATCATTAACGATTTGAGAAATTTTGCATTCTCCTATCTTACTTAAGTAGCGGAAAACTTGATTTGGATATGGAATTTGTAGGCACGCGGCTGTCCTCTCTCGTCTTTCAAACTGGGAAGGTGTTAAGAAGGTACCTTATGTTCCTTAAATTTTTTGTGATTACTACGAACATACACACAAAAATATATTTTCCTTTATTTGCTTATTGAAGGCTATACAATCATGCAAAAGGGGCTTGACAAGCAGTGTGGTTTCAATATTTGCTAGTGTAAATAATGGTTGTAAAGGCATGCAAGAGCAGCATGGTCATATCTTGTTTTTGAAGGATATAAAATAGCCCTAGAAAGCATTAAATATTTCTACATCTGAATGTGGAATTGTCAATTAATTGCCCTCTTAAACAGAGTAAATAATATATTAGTTTTTCTTCCAATTGCCAATCCATTTTTGTCAAAGCTTGTTACAGACTGAATCGGCATTGTCAAATTGTCCAATTACATACAAGAAACTATCCTTGTTGGCTTTTATAACACCACTTCCCTCTGTAGTTTTTGGCCAAGGATGAAGAGAATTCAAAATTTTCCACTTGATATTTTTTTATATTATAAAAATATTTATTGATCCAGCTGTTGAAACGTGTATTGAAACTCTATTTTTCTTCCTTTTACATTGGTGATTTTGGAACAAAACATTGATTCTGTTGTCTACAGGCACGTTCCGTTCGGGACTTTGATGATTGTGCAACTCGTGTTGTTGGTAATTATGAGGTAATATTACTCAGCATTTTTATTTATTTATTTTTTTGGGTGCAAATGCTAAATGACTGATCATTTACTTTTTCAGACTGTGGATACATATTATAGGCGTTGTAGTGCTTCCAACTTTATTGGGGGTGTAACGGTGCCCCTTCTTTGCATTAGCTCTTTAGACGATCCAGTATGCACAAGTGAAGCAATACCGTGGGATGAGTGCAGGTATGTGATTAGGGTCAAACTTTTAAAATGTCCCACAAATTTGTATTTCTATTGATATTTGGAAAGATGATAAATATACTAGCCGTTCAATTTGTTCTTATAGTTTAGAGAGGACTAAAAGAGTTTGGTGATTTGATTCCATGATCTTGAAGTTGGTGCAGCCGATTTGTGTGCTGTGAGTTTAGCGGTAAAAACTTAAGTAATGTGTCACCAAATTACAACATATCATTTTATTTAATTGATGCATTAATCATCCTGTTGTACAAACTACCCACTGTAACTTTAGGTAGAAAAAATATTTTCAATACTTGCGTGAAGGAAAATCTTGTATCAGCATGAGTTCCAAAAACTGTTTAACAGATGTTCAGCGGTAGCCTATTTGTGTTGAGATGCAAAATGAGACCTTATATGAATATGAGTTTTCAAATATAATTTTGTCGTAAAAGGTTGCCATGAATGTACGACACATATAGCGTCTCCCTTTTATTCCATGATCTTTCTACATATGTATGCTTTTGTTGAACAATCTATGATGAAAATCTTCAGGTTAAATACTAATGTTGTCTTGGCTACTACACAACATGGAGGGCATTTACCCTTTTTTGAAGGAATAGCTGCAAAAAGTGTCTGGTAATTTCCTTATCTTATAAATTTAGTGTTTATTAAAAGATACACATGTGATTACACTGTTAATGGAAAATGCAAGATCATTTAATGTAGCTGTTCATTCTTAAATTGGTATGTATGCCTATAAACCGGCACACCAATATACTGTAGTCATGAAAATCAATGAGAAAAAACACAGGGTCCACTCTATTTATTCTGACGCCCAGCCCTTGATGCTCTGAGACGCTCTTAGTTAGGCATTATTTCTGTGGTGAAAACTTATACAGAGTTTTATCTAATTGGGTTTAATAATTTTCCTTTCCCAGGTGGGTAAGGGCTGTTGATGAATTTTTTGTTGCTCTGCAATCCAGTCCACTTAGAAAGAAGGAAAAAGAGGTAGAGAAACAAATCCTACTTTTTGCTTTTATTTGTTAACTGGTTGTTAAAACCTGAACCCAGCCAAACATTAAAACAGAAAGTCTATTCGGTTGTGAGCTTATTATCTGTTTTCATAAGTAGAAGTAAAATCTAAGGTTTCATTTGAAGAAATAATTCGAAGACTTACTTTAGTTTGAACAATTTTGTGCTACAAAGCTGTCATAATCAAGATTTTTAAAAGTTCAACCACTTAAATTTGTCTAAACATGTGCAACAGTTCATTTAGAAAGTAAGCAAATTAATCCTGTAAATTCTGAAAACATCTCATAATTTTTGTATAAACTCGTATAATCTCAAATAGACTTAATCTTTTTGTGTAAACTCCTCTCGTCCTTAAATCATATTGACTGCCAAATGCAGGTTGTTTTTATTTCCTCTGCCAATCCTCTAGAGTCTTCAATAGATCAAGCCCCATATGTGCATGTATCAGAAGACGGTATGGTCAGTGCAGTAAACAATGAATTAGCCGCTCAACAAGAAGAAGAAAACGTGCATCAGAGCAAGACCAATGATGAGGAACTTGACCAAGAAAACAAAAACACAAATATGATCCTTAATCAGCCACAAGCCACTGCTCGTCCCCTAGAAAATGACCTAGTTGCCCCTGTAAAGAAATGCCTAAACCAGCTTTCCCGCCAAAATCGAAATTCCTTGTGGCTGCTGGCATACATTGCAATCATTACTACTTGGCCAGTCGTGGGTTCGGCTCTCAAGTTTTTCTTTAGGAAAAAGTTGAAGAATTTTTCATCGAGAACATCAGTTAAAAGTTAATGATAACCAAACCGGAGTAACTTTAATCTGTGCCCCTTGTGTAATGGGGTGGATGGATCACAATAAATTTTTGTTACAGAAAATTACAGATTGTTTTAGTAGACGATGTCGGCTACCACGAGGAAAAATTATGCTGGTCATGGATAGAAATTAAAGAAACCAAAGAAAATTCATCCAGGCTTCAAAAGAGACTAAAGTTAGCCCCAGTCGATCAATATGATTAATAAGTTCGTTTCTAGGGTGTACGTGAAATTTGTATTCGTATGAGTTTTGTGTTGGTTGAAATGGAAACGACTGGAAAAAATTTAGCAAATTTCGAAAGTAGTAGTTGCTAACTTTCTTGCTAGCATCCCCTCTATATATAATTTTAAAATAGGTTGAGCCTACGCGCCAAACTCTCACGCTTCGAAATCTTATTTGGCAAAAAACTATGTTTTGGAGTTAGGTTTGGATATAAATTAATATTTTTTTATCACACTAAATTCATGATTGATATTTTCCTTCTTTACTTCTACAATTAGTTATCATAAATTATTTTATATTTCTTTTTCCTATATTACCATACATTACATTTCATTTTCTTATTTAATTCATTCATTAGTTATTATAAATGTTTCTTCTTCTAATAAAAATAAATAACTATTTATCTAAATTCTAAAATTACATATAAAGTTAGAAAACTGTGAAGCACAACGAATACTACACTTGATGTATTTAGAATTTAATTAAGTAAAAAATTAATCTATTTTGCTTAATATTAAACAAACATATTTCTGCACTTATGAATATACGTATCACCATATTATTTCTATTTATTTAAGATATATATCGATAATTTTATACGATAATTAAAATTTTTTACATATGCTTCCTAATTCAACACCCGTGTATTTACACGGGTATTGTACTAGTATCATTTAAACCTGGTTCAAACTCCATCTGGTCTGATAACCGATTTTCGAAAGTTAGTGTTGCCACTCAACTGAATTTCCAGCTTTCGTTTTGGATTGGGCATTGCAAGTGTAAGTTAGATGCCTAAATGGGTTTATTACCATTGGATTACATGAACTCATCATGTAGATTTGTTGACAAACTCCATATGGACGCTGCTCACACACACACATACGGGTAGTAGAGAAAACGATAAAATTTCTCAAGAATGTACATCCTTTATTCATTTATTATGACATTGATACAAGACTACATTTCATTGTCTAAACAATGACACGAAGCACAAAATTACAACTTCCACATTTCAAACACTAACTGAAAATGAAATAACAGTCTAGCAAAATGAACTACTGATCAACTACTTTCCCCGACTTCCAAGTTGAA
>BKCP01011625.1:2297041-2320520 GCA_008636005.1 Striga asiatica | reverse complement strand
AAAAAGGTGGGAGGAACAGATACTCGGGCTTCTTTCTATCATTCAAGGACTTTATCAGTAATATGGGTATGCTTGAGTCTCAAAATGCAAGGAGACCCCTGTCCCTTGGGCAATAATAGAGATTCAGAGGGCTATATTGCAAAAAAGCTAGATTGATTGTTTGGCTCCTTAGATTGAGTCACTCTTTATCGAAATGCTCAAGTTCACAATATATTTAAAAGTTCTTCAGATCACAGTTTACTCCTTCTAGACTAATAGTGAAATGGACTTCACCCGGGCTCCTTCAACTCGGACGGCTTCCGTACCTGCACTCAACGCCGTGAGGGGTCTCGGCGTCAAGCCTTGGATACCTAAGTCAGCACTTGCCCGAGATGGATTGCAATATTAGAGTATAATAGTGAATATAGAGAGAATGAGTTTTAGTGATACCATAGGCCCCTTTTATAGGGGAAGTATACCTTAGTGCCCAAGTTTGGCTTGAACAACACCATTATGACATGTATCATAGCCCATGTGTAGGTTTATTCCCCACTAAAATCATCTAGTATGATATTCCATATCATAAACTGTCTAGCAGGACAAACTCACATGAAAAGAAGATTCCCCTTTGATAAAAGGTGGCTCAGTAAACCACGAATTCAAAGAACTGTTGAACAAGCTTGGAAAAAACCTCAACCAGACAGTCATATGTTCAAAGTTCAATCCAAAATAGGAAACAAGGGTGGAGCTCAAGTGGAGCACCAGCTTCAGATCATCCAATCTCAAAATAATTGAAATATCCTTAAGATATTAGCTGAGATGAAGGAGAATGAAACGTTTATAGATCAGAATCTTTGGGATTCTTTGCAAAAAGAGTTGAATAAAGCCTACAAGTTTGAGGAGCAATTTTGGAGCACAAATCTTGACTTTCTTGGCTAAAGCATAGAGATAAGAACTCCAAGTATTTCCATGTTCAGACTATGCAAAGAAGGAAAAAGAACTGCATCACAAAACTGAAAAGAGACAATCAGACCATTTGTGAAGGCAAAGATTAAATTGCTCAATATTCTACACCAAGTTGTTTACCTCAGAGGGCTCTGAAGAGGGAGAAAGACTGCTACAAGATATTTTCCCTGTCGTCACTAAAGATTTGAACTCTGAACAACTGGCCTCAGGGGGTGATGAAGAAATCAGAGAAGCTCTATTTTGCATAAATCCAAACAAAGCCACAGGACTTGATGGTATGACTTCCATCTCTTTTCAATCATTCTAGTTTGTTATTATAATGGATCTGTGTACAATTGTTATTATTATTATTATTATTATTACTATTATTATTATTATTATTATTATTATTATTTTAGTTTGGCCAACTTCTAAAAAGTATTAACCATACTCTTGTCACCCTAATTCCTAAAATTTCCCATCCCGAATTTCTCATTTTAGACCTATTAGTCTTTGTGGGGTTGTTTATAAAGTCAGTTCTAAAATTTTAATAAGGAGACTGAAAACATGTCTTCCCCTATGTATAAGTGAAAACCAAACAGCATTTGTTTTTAATAGACAACTTCTCGTTAATGTGATTCTAACCCTAGAAGTTATCCATTTCCTTAACAGACATAGAAGTGTGAGTAGTTACTATATGACACTCAAACTTGACATGGAAAAAGCATTTGGTAGACGATTGGAAGTGAGTGAGTAAAATTATGATTAAATTGGATTTCTATACCTCTTTTGTGAATTGGATTATGTCTTGCATTACTTCTGCTCCTTTTCTTTAATGTCAATGGTGGATCTTGTGGTTTTATTGCTCCTTCAAGAAGAATTAAACAGGGAGACCCTTTGTCCCCTTATGTGTTCATCCTAATCTCTGAAATATTATCTTATTTGACCAAATTGGAAACTCAAAAATGCCAGCAGCAGGGACTGAAAATTTCCCAAACAAGGCCTACCATTTCTCACCTTTTTTTTTTTGTTGTAGATGACACCCTCATTTTTGCTAAAGCAAAGATAAATCATGCCCTCGCCTTGCTTAAAATTCACCATAATTACTAAAAATTCATAGTGCAAAAAGTCAATCTAAATAGGTCCTCAATCTTTTTTTAGCAAAGTAGCCCGTCCTATCTCCAAAGCTCAACTTGCAACACAGTTTTGAGAATTACACCTCAAAAATCCTCAAGATATCTAGGGCTTCCCTTAGGAATAGGGTAATAAAAAATATAAAGCTTCTCTTTTATCTAAAAAAAAAAAAAAAAAAAGCATTTTGAATTGGAAAAACAAACTTTTAACTTTTGCAGGTAAAAAGGTTTTGCTGAAGGTTGTCCTAAGCGCTCTCCCTATATATGTTATGCGTTGCTTTCTGATTCCAAAAAGCTGTTGGCAACAAAATTTCTCGACTCTTTGCCAAATTCTGGTGGAATACTGGGAATCGAACAACAAAACTGCACGGAAAATCTTGGAACATGCTTACTCTGCCAAAAGACAAAGGGAGACTAGGATTCCATGAAATACATCTAATGAACAAAGACTTCATCACCAAGAAGTTGTGGAGGATTCCTCCACCGGCTGAAACGGATTGGTCAAAAAGACATTTTTGAGCTTGAAAAACAGAAGTTAACAACCGGCAGCCGGCCCAAACATGAGCCGAAACCGTAGCTAAGTACTTTCCAAATAACAACTTCTTCTAAACCAAACACAAAAAGAATGGATCTTGGATGTGGCATAGCTGGCTAAAAGTAAGGGATTTCAAGGAAGCCTAAGATATGAAATAAAAGAGAGGAACTCACCAAAACTATCGGAACACCCTTGGATTCCCAACCTGCCAGGGTTCAAACCTTCCATCAGAGCGTAGATGAACAAGGGGCTACTTTAGGTGAATGATCTTATTGATAGCACTGGCATATATTGGAAGAAAGAACTGTTGCAAGAGAATTTTACTGAATAAGAACACGAAGTTGTTCTCAACATTAAAGACCTTGACCCACAAGCAGAACACATACTGATAGGAAGAAAGGAAACTTTTCTGTGGCTTCAACCTATGCTCAAATGGTTTGTGAAAAGTGGAACTCTTAGACATTGCTGAATATCTAGCAATCACCAAGTAAGAGCTAAGACCAGAAGAAGATGTTGAAAGCTTAAAATAAAAGGTAAAATCAAGCATTGTTAGAAACTGGGTGTCAAATTTACACGGGAATCCTACGAACTGATATGTATTTTTCAGTTCTTACAAATAATCTAAAAATAGGAAATTACAATTGAACTAAAAAATAAATTATAACTTTAAAATAAATTAAAACTTAAAAAAAAATGGAAAGATTAAAGCCGAGGCAAGTAAAACTCTTTCCGCAAGAAGAATACGCCCGATGTGGCAGCTAACGGTTCAGGCGTAACTTCCCCAAAGATACAATGGCAAACGTCTCTAAATCTGTAGCACACCAGATTTACGAGCTCCGTCGAACTAGAACGGAGTCGAGAATTGAGCACTAAAAAATAAAAATATCTCTGTGATAATTTTTCTCTAATTTTATCACCAATATTTTTATCCCTCAAATATTCTTTTGTACTGAATATTTTTTCTTTCTCTTCCCTTTCTTTTCTCTCCCTCCTCTGCCGTGTTTCTTCTCTCTTTTTCTGTATATTTCATCAAATGAGTTGATTTCTATTTATAAAGGGATTTTGAGCAATTGGCTAGCAATTAGCAAAAGTCTTCACGCGTTTTGATCAATTATGAGGTGGTTGAAGTGGTTGAGAGCCCAATAAATTATATACTCTTGGTTGAGGTGGTTTAGAAAAAATCAGCATCCACCTAATAAATAATACAAACACCTAATATGCCAACCACCTAAGATGCCAACCACCTAATATATTTATTACACTCAAAATAATAACAATCCCCCACATGAGTGTAAATCAAATATATTATACTATGTACCCAATCCTCACAAAACTCTATTGCATCAGAAAAAGTAGCTTTTGGCTTTGAACCTTTCTTCGTAAACATCATCGGATGCACTGGCGGACTAGTGGACATAATGCCTTGAACTATTCCTCCATAGTGTACACCTAGACAATGACATTCACACAATAGATTCTTAACTCCATTCCGTTCTATCGTTGTGTCCGTTTTAGCCATGGACAACACAATGGATTCATAAGCGTTTACATTTGAAGCGGCCCACACTTCACACTTATATACGTGACATCCCTATCAAAAGTATCCTATTATAATCCACCTTTACAAGGTTAGAGATTCATTAAAAATTCCACATGACTTACCTCACCACAATCAACAGGTAATCTTACACTTGGAGTGCTCTAGGGAATAGTTTTGGACATTCATATGTTCCAGGTGCTCAACTGAATTTTCATAGCTTAGTTTTCCCTTTGAACCAAGTTCGTGGGATCTCCACTCAGCATGGTAGGGTTACAACTATGATCATTCTTTACATTGTGAATTTTTAAGCCCATTCCCTCTAGCAAAACTCCCAATTGATCTCTATTCAATCCTTTCGTCAAAGGATCAGCCAAATTTTCCTTAGACTTCACATAGTCAGTGGAAATAATACCATTTGTGAGCAATTGGCTTACGGTATTATGTCTACGACGAATATGTCTAGACTTACCGTTATACAAGTTGCTTTGCGCCCTACCTATAGCAGCTTTGCTATCACAATGATCATCACAGACGGCAAAGTCTTATCCCAAAATAGAATATCGAATAAAAAGTTTCTAAGCCACTCGGCTTCTTCACCAGCTTTATCTAAAGCGATGAACTCCGATTCCATCGTTGACCGAGCTATACACGTTTGTTTTGTGGATTTCCACGAAACTGCACCTCCTCCAATACAAAAAACATATCCGCTAGTGGAGCGAGAATCTCTCGAGTCTGATATCCAGCTTGCATCACAGTACCCTTCAAGTACGGTTGGGTATCTCGAGTATTTTAGCCCGTATTCAAGGGTGTACCTCAAGTACTTAAGTACCCTTCTCAAAGCATTCCAGTGCTCATGACTGGGATTGCTTGTAAATCTGCTCAACTTATTCACCGGATAGGCCAAGTCTGGTCGTGTACAATTTGTCAAGTACATCAGATTCCCTATTATCCGTGAATATTCCAACTGAGCCACAGGTTGACCTTTATTGGCTACTAGATCTATACTAAGATCAATGGGTGTCTTACACCTAGACTGTGCACCGTCATAGGTATCAAATTTCTTGAGCACTTTCTCTACATAATGAGATTGTGACAAGACAATTCCATCTTAGGTTCTGATAATCCTTATTCCAAGAATAACATCAGCCAAACCCATATCTTTCATGTCAAAATTTCTCTTCAACATTCTTTTCGTATTCATGATCACTTCATTGCTACTCCCCATGATCAACATATCGTCTACATATAGACATACAATCACAAATGTATTTGATGTACTCTTGACATAAACACATTTGTCACAAGCATTGATTTTGTAACCATTTGACATCATCACGTCATCAAATTTCAAATGCCATTGTTTCGGAGCTTGTTTCAGTCCGTACAAGGATTTAATCAATCTACACACCTTTCTCTCTTGTCCAGGTGCAACAAACCCTTCAAATTGTTCCATGTATATTTCTTCTTCCAATTCACCATTTAAAAATGCCGTCTTGACATCCATTTGGTGAATCTCAAGATTGTGCAAAGCAGCAATCAAGAGAAGCACTCTTATCGACGTTAAACGCATAACAGTTGAATAGGTATCAAAGAAATCATACCCTTCTTTTTGTTTAAAGCCTTTGACCACCAATCGTGCTTTAAACTTATCAATCGATCCATCAGCTTTATATTTCTTCTTTAGGATCCACTTGCATCCTAAAGGTTTACAACCGTCAGGAAGATCAACCAACTCCCAAGTATGGTTTTGCATAATGGACTCCATTTCGCTATTTACAGCTTCTTCCCAGAGTGGTCCATCTGGGATGGACAGGGCTTCCTTTATGGAACTCGGTTCATCGTCCAACATGTACGTAATAAAATCAAGTCCAAACGTTTTTACCTTTTTTAACCTTTTACTACATCTCGGTTCTTCATCAATACCATCTGGTACACAACCACTAGCAGTTTCATACGTTCGTTTATTAGAACTAGATTCTGCTCTTTCCTTCAGAGGAAAAATTTTCTTAAAGAATATAGCATTCCTCGACTCAATCGTGGTACCAACAGATACCTCTGGATTTTCTGATTTATGAACCAGAAATTTATATGTTGTACTATTGTACGCATATCTAATAAATATACAATCGACCGTCTTTGGCCCGATTTTCATTTGTTTGGGTTCAGGAACTGAAACTTTAGCCAAACACCCCTACACTTTCAGGTATTTATAAGACGGTTTACGATTTTTTCCACATTTTGTAAGGAGTCTCATCTTTCCCTTTAGGTGGTATTTTATTTAGGATATGATTTGCTGTTAAAACAGCTTCCCCCCACATGTTTTGGGGTAATCCTGAATTTATCAACATGGCATTTCATCATTTCTTTTAACGTACGGTTCTTGCATTCAGCAACACCGTTCGACTGTGGAGAATAAGGAGCCGTCGTTTGATGAATTATGCCATATTCAAAACATATTTGTTCAAAAGGAGCTACATACTCCCACCACTATCACTTTATATTATTTTAATCCTCTTGCCGAGTTGATTTTCAACTTCGGTCTTATAGATTTTAAATACTTCCACAGCCTCGTCTTTGCTTCTTAACAAATATAAGTAGCAAAACCTTGTGCAATCATCGATAAAAGTTACAAAATACTTTTTACCCATTCTTGTTTCCAGACTTTTCATATCACATACATCAATATGGATCAAGCCTAATGGTTCAGTACTCCTTTCCACCGAGTGAAAAGGCAACTTAGCCATTTTTGCTTCAATACAAATTTCACATTTCTTATGTGATTCGATTTAGAATTAGGAATTAATTCTAAATTCATCAACCGTTTAATTGCATTTAGATTTACATGTCCCAATCTAATATGCCATAAATCAGAGTACTCAACGGTATAAATAGAAATAGGCTTTTCATTTTCAACGGTTACACGGCTCATAGCCATTACATTCAGTTTGAACAAACTCTTGTCGAGATATCCACGACCAAGGAAAGTTCCAAACTTGCTAAGAATAAACTTCTTAGCATCAAACACAAGCCTACATCCATGCTCAACAAGAAGAGATCCGGAGACCAAATTCTTGCGGATGTCTGGGACATGCAGAACATCCTTAAGCTTCAACTCCTTTCCAGAAGTCAGCTTCAGCACTACAGTGCCCACTCCAGCCACATCAGTTGTGGAGGAGTTTGCCATGTAAATTTTTCGACTCTTAGCAGGAATGTATTCAGAAAACACCTCTTTATCGGAACACACATAACGAGTGGCACCAGTATCGATGTACCACTCCCTTGGGTTATCCACCATATTGGCTTCAAATACCACTGCGACATATCAAAGTCGATCAGTTCAACCGGCACAGGGCCGTGTTCAGCCACAATACCTTTCTTTGGCCCAACCTTCTTTGGCCTCTTGTAGTCTTTAGCCATATGGTTCGGCTTTCCACAGTTATAGCAAGTGTCGATAAACTTCCAAACCTTGTTTGGCTGTTTCCCTTTGTCAAGGGTCTTCCTCTTGCTCGAGTTGCCTTGCTCCACCAAATTATTATGAGCCTCCATCATCTGAGCTTTTCCAGATGAATTACGATTGTCTTCCTCAATACGAAGACGAACAACCAGGTCTTCAAGACTCATCTCCTTCCTCTTATGTTTGAGGTAGTTCTTGAAGTTTTCCAACCCGGCGGCAGCTTTTAAATCACCGCCACAACTTGGAATGACTCGCTCAGAGACATTCCTTCAGCATGGATATCATGCAAGATGAGTTGGAACTCTTGCACTTGAGACACAATGGTCTTAGTGTCAACCATTTTGAAGTCAAAAAATTTGCCGACGACGATTTCCTTCGCCCCGGCATCCTCAGTCTTGTACTTCTTCTCCAAAGCAGCCCAAAGCTCTTTGGCAGAACCAACAGAGCTATACACATTGTACAACTCATTATTAAGTCCATTTAAGACATAGTTACAGCAAAGGTAATCATCTTGCTCCCAAGACTCGTATGCAGTGCGTAGTTCAGTATTGGTTTCATTTTCAGCAATGACCGGCGTGTCGTCCTTCAGGTATTTCACCAAACCCAAAGTGGTCTGGTAAAAATGCATCTTCCGTTGCCATCTCTTGAAATCAAGCCCGTGAAATTTTTCGGGCTTTTCAGCAGTAGGGACATGGACAGCAGGTACAGGTGAACAACAGGGTTAATCCGCTGCTGAGTATAGGAACCATCTCCGGTGGATGCCATCAGTTCTGTAGGTCGAGATATTCTTCTTGCGATTGTTAGAAACTGGGTGTCAAAATTACACGGGAATCCTTCGAACTGATATGTATTTTTCAGTTCTTACAAATAATCTAAAAATAGAAAATTACAATTGAACTGAAAAATAAATTACAACTTTAAAATAAATTAAAACTTATAAAAAAAACATAAAGATTAAAGCCGAGGCGAGTAAAACTCTTTCTGCAAGAAAAATACGCCCCGTGTGGCAGCCAACGGTTCAGGCGTAACTTTCTCAAAAATACAACGACAAACGTCTCTAAATCTGTAGCACACCAGATTTACGAGCTCCGGCGAACTGGAACGGAGTCGAGAATTGAGCACTAAAAAATAAAAATATCTCTCTGATAATTTTTCTCTAATTTTATCACCAATATTTTTATCCCTCAAGTATTCTTTTGTACTGAATATTTTTTCTTTCTCTTCCCTTTCTTTCTTTCCCTTTCTTTTCTCTCCCTCCTCTGCCGTGTTTCTCCTCTCTTTTTCTGTATATTTCATCAAATGAGTTGATTGCTATTTATAAAGGGATTTTGAGCAATTGACAGAAGTCTTCACGCGTTTTCGTCAATTATGAGGTGGTTGAAGTTGTTGAGAGCCCAATAAATTATATACTCTTAGTTGAGGTGGTTTAGAAAAAAATCAGCATCTACCTAATAAATAATACAAACACCTAATATGACAACCGTCTAAGATGCCAACCACCTAATATATTTATTACACTCAAAATAATAACAAGCATTTCTTGTGGAAATGCTTGACAAGCATCTTACCTGCCAACTTATCCAAAAAAGGGCTTCAAATCGATCTCATCTGCATACCTTGTGGTGAATCCCCTGAAACACTTGAGCACTTGTTCTTCAACTGTAGCAGAGCAAAAGAATCTCGGAGATTTCTCCATTAAGCTTGGATGGACTTCTTCAATACTAATACAATTTCAAGCGCTGGTGGCAGAGCCGGTCTTGTATAGTTTTGGGTCCTGGACGAATATAAAAGTAATGCCCCTAATCTACTTTAAGAAAGTTATGCCATCTATAATTTTTTTTATTTGTAAATTTATGAAACTTTTGTTTCTAATTGTAAATAAACCAACTTTTACTATACATAAATGATTGCTTTGNAGGAATCAATTGAATGAAAGTATGGGGAATCAGTTGAAAAGGAATATAAATGAAATTTGAAACCCAACTCGATTTTTGGGTACTCCTTGAAGGTAACTAGAAATGGTGTCGGTGATTTACGCTATTAAATTATAATAGAAAAAAAAATAACCAAAGAGATACCAGAATGAACAAAATAATATTTTATAGTCAATAATCACTTATTATTATTATTATTATTATTATTATTATTATTATTATTATTATTATTACAAATGAGATTGAATAGGTGAGAAAAAAAAAAGTTTTTACGTGCCAAAAACAAATGTGAGTAGAAAGAAAACTATTTCAATTCAACTATTGAGAGAGGTGGGCCCATTTGGGACATTTAATTGCTCTGGGCCAATAAAATTATAAGTTGAATTTGTGTTAATTGAGTTGGACCTAGTAAAAAGTAATTTTTAACATATTATAAATACATAGTAATTTATGTAAATGAGGCCCCATTTTATTAATGGATCCTGGGCCATAACCCAACTTGCCCAGTTGCCCTAGCCTAGGGTCGGGCCTGACTGGTGAACAAGGAAATGCTGTCGGGATCATTTTGCCCTCTAAGAATCCAAGTTACAACTCACTGCTTATCTTTTGTGATGGATTTGGAATGTGAGGAACATGTGGGTATTTCAAAACTCCTGGAAATCTGAACGTTTGATTATAAATATTTTGGTTTCTAGGTGGTTGTAGTTTAGTAGTTGTAGTTAGTTTGTCGTTGTGTGTTATTTTGTTCTTTGGTGCTGTAGTTTGAGTTCTAATAGCTGTTGTTAGTTGAGGTTGTTGCCTTTATGGTACTGTTAGGTTTTGGTTCAAGTCTGTGCTTCTTAGTTTTGGTTAGGTTTATGCTAGGATCCTTGATAAGTGGCATGACTCTTTTAGCTTAACTTCTTTTAGCTACTTTTATTGGCAAGAATAGTTTGGAGCCAATGGGTTCTTTACTTTAGGCTATGTTTGGTAAAACTAACTGATAAGTTAGATGATAGTTGATAAGTTAGCTTATAGCTTATATGTAATTTTTGAGCTTATAATTTATAGCTTATGACTTATAGCTGAAAAACTAGCTTATATGATAAAAGTGTTTGGTAAAATTAGCTGATAAGTTAGCTGAAATAAAAAATTCAATTAGCTTATTTGAAAAGCTACCTAAAGTAGCTTATGAGATAAGCTCGAGCTTTTTGAAAAAGCTCGTCCTACCAAACAAGGCTTATTTGAATACATGAAGCTTATAAGCTAACCAAATAAGCTATAAGTTAACTTATTTGACTTACCAAACATAGTCTTAGTCTATTGTTGTTAGCTAGAGCTCTATTCTTGATGTAGTTGGGTTTTTAGTCTTTTTTTTTTGTTTAGGTCACTCTTGTAGTGTACATTGGCTGTAGTGCACCTTAGCTGCTTGTCTTGTAAGGTTAGTTACGGGGTGATTGTTTATCATCTCAATTCAAAAAAAACCAATCAAAACTCAAATTTAATTCAACTTTAACCAACTCCACTATCTACAATATTATTAATATAATTAAATAATATCAATCAATCATTCAACCAATCGTTATTACACATCACATCAACTTTAATTCACTATTCATCCACTCACATAATTTTAACTAACCATCACTTCCAATCACTTTTCTCTTACTTTTCATCATATCAATTTTAATTATTTTATTTTAAATATTATTTTAATATACCCACTACCAACTAACCATACAAACTTTTTTCAAACTTAACTATAGTTATAAAAACACCAATTAAAAACTAGTTAAATTCATAAACGATCACCCCCTTAGGGGGCATTTGTTTATGGAATAATTTGTTCAAAATGAATTATTTTGGTTAACCATAGTTAATTTTGAAAAAGGTGGTATGGTTAGTTGTTAGTGAATTTTTAAGAATATATTAAAATAATATTTAAAATAAAATGATTAAAATTGATTTGATGTAAAAGTATGAGATAAATGATTGAAAATGATTGGAAATGATAGGTAGTTAAAATTATGTGAGTTGATGAATAGTTAATTAAAGTTGATGTGATGTGTAAGAATGATTGGTTTGTATAATTTAATCATATGAATAATATTAAAGATAGTGGGGTTGAGTTAAAGTTGAGTTAGATTTTTAGTATGAATTGGATGAGAATGAAATAATTTGTAAACAAGCATGCCCTTAACCTTTCGTCTTGTGTACATTCTCTTTATTGAAGTTATNTATATATATATATATATATATATATATATATATATATATATATATATATATAAACAAAAAGAAACGTATACATGACTTTTGAGGAGAGAGGATGAAGTAATACATTTTTCAGAAACCTTTTGAATTATCTCACAAAATTAAATGGATAGGTTTGAAGTAAAACGAAATTAGCATTTTATTTTGCAGCTTCTCATGGCAAACAATTCCTTATCATCATTAGCTTTAAACAGAAGCACCTTCGCTGTCGATCCAAAACGGAAAAAGATCAATAATAATAATAATAATAATAATAATAATAACAACAACAACAACAACAACAACAACAACAACAACAACAACAACAACAACACAAATTACAACACAAATTATTTAGTGCACTCGGTTCAATCCTTTTTGATAGAAAAATACCACATTTTGCCATCCTTTTACAAACATCCCTAAGACAAGAAAAACTGAACGTAATAAGCACCATTTTGGGTATAACACGAAGTAAGTCAGCACCTAGTCCTCCACGACTTAATAAAAATACACCAACCACACATCCCTTTGAATGACACAATCAGCCGCCAGCTAGTCGGTTGTGTACAAAACAGGCCGTAAATACAATTCTACACGACAAGCACATGATGTGGTTAGCACGAAAACTTTAACAGTTACAGAGCCTCAGTTGTTATCCCGCGTGTTCTTTTCCCACAAATGTGAAGTACGATATTTGGACACACAATCAGAGGCCCAAGTTGGAAAGAAGCTGGCGCCACCTTGGAGTTTCCTCATCGAAGATGTATGTCAGAGGTGAAATAAGGACCCCACTGCCTCCAATCTGCACGCATCAAAGATATATTTGTTCTAAATATAAAGGTTAAATTTTCACAAAAGCATATTGCAATCGGGAATTTTGAAGCTATAGGAAATTATGTAAAAACCAAATCTAAAGATGGGTCTTGAAAAATATAATGAACCACTGAGAGGAGATAGTACGTCATGTGATGTAAATTGTAAAATCCAACTCAAGAAGTTTACGCACATATAAATTGTAAAATGTGAACACTCACCTTCCTCAGCTGCTGAACAGATTCGTAAAGTACTTTCTTCGGCACACAGATGACTACGGCATAATAATCTGCTGCCACATTCCCATCGTTCTTACAGAAAACTGGGCTAACAGTGGGTCCCTTCATATAAAAGTAAATAAATTATAAGAAATTTTCCAACATTGCGAAATAGGTAGAGTACTATAGACGGCGGATATAGTCACGACAGGTTGATAGAAATAACAGAAGTTTAGTCTAATTACACGCACACACAGAGAAAAAAATAAAAGGACAGTCATCTTTAAAACTAAAAATACTCACTTAATATTGATACCCATCCTTACAAATTTCACTGTTGAGTGGGGCATTTGTTAGGAAAATGCAAATCTCAAGGGGGTTTTCCCAAATTTTGATTTTCAAAAGATAATTGGTTATTTCATATTTACGTAAAACCCATATCTCTCTATCTCTCTCTGGTAATAACATCCTTGATACAGAATCTCAAAAAAACTAAACATAGAATAACTAGTCAAACCTGCAACCCAGATAACGAAGGTTGGCTTAGGACTCGTTCAGCCACTTCCTCTGCACTGCTTCCCCTCATGTTGGCCGTCACCTACCATGAAAACAGTACATAACAAAGAACACCAAGCAAAAGAAGATGGTTGTCAAAATGAAAAAATATGATTCGCACCGTGAACTGACCAACGGCCTTTAAATGAGCTTCAAATCTTTCAAGCATCTCATGTGTTATATCAAGCACGCCTTTTTGCCGGATTAATGACTTCCTGCTTGCAACAAGCACAGCCTGAAATGACACATTTCAATCAAAGAAGATTGAGCGGGGCCCCTGAGTCAGAAATGTCAATAAGTTTTGCAGGCTATCAGATCTCGTGAGAATGTGAAGCCGTTACCTGACTTTCCAAGATAACTCCACCTTCGATTTCTTTCAGATTATTCTCTTTCAATGTGGTCCCACTGCTCACGAGATCCACGATAGCATCGGCAATTCCCATCTTAAATAAAATAGGGCAGGGTTATAAAGTTAGAAATTAGATCACGTTTTTTTGGGTGAAATAAAAGGCAAAACGGGGTGTGCAGGTAAGTTTATCCACACCGAATGAAAGAATATTAAAGACTACTGAACCAGTGTGATAGAGAACCAAAGCAGCAAAGTACAAATTCAAGTACAACAAAATATAGAAACAGGTAAGCAAAAGGTGGATGGCTAGCAGCCTAATAAGAGAAAAGTCAAAACATTGTACCATAGATAAAATCATTATTCACCAAGAGCACGTCCAACAGCCATTTTCACTAGTGTATGAACAAATATGTGTACTAATGCAGCCAAGTACTGGGCATGTGAAAATGCAACATTGGAAATAACACCAATCTTCCAACCCAATCTCCTCTAGAACTATAGATTATAAGATTCTTCTTCGCAGATTGCTTGTAAATTAACTTCATTCAAATCACACCTCAAGCCCGTTTAGGCGTTATATATTTGTTTACAGAATATCGTTAGATTTACAGGTATTGAGTGAGAGCAAGATGTTTCCAGTTATAAGCAGCAAGGAAGCATGGAAAAGATCCAAAGGACATCCCGTTGCACATAGCTACATCTTGTACATCGTGCATATGAGAGTTATATATTTTATACATAAATGGGAAGAATAAAAAAGAATTTGAAATTGAATATGAGAGCTCTGTTAAACAAGAGATTTTCATGGCTTCCTACTGGTGGAATTGGAAGTACGAATCCATTAGTTTACACTCATGTTAAGGATTTTTAGGACTGGAAAGTTGTGTAAGTTTCACTCTTTTATGTTAATCTGATACCACTTAGTTTTAGGTGAGCACGGCACTCGTATTATTTGGTACTTGACGACAAGCTCAATCAAGTATGACAACTATGAGTTTCTGTCATGTCGTTTGGGGGAAAGAAGATAAGTGGAGACCATTTGCTGGATTATAAATCAAGAGTAGCATATTTCAGTTTAACCTTGATACAGAGATTTCCTTCATTCAAACATTTAACCTAGCATCTTTCACAAATATTGTCCATCTAACATTCTAGTTGAAGCTTCTAACACTTACTTCTCCACCTTGCTTTCTTCTGGTATTATCTTTCAGACCAACTATTCAACTAAAGCTCTACCATCAAACTAAATGACCATAAACATTATATTGGTGCAAATGAACAGAATTATATGTTGCAGACAAGAGACAAAAAGCAGGAAAAGAAAAAACAAACATCCTGAAAGGAGAAATGATGCNAAAAAGTCCAGGACGAAATAGTAGCAAGACATAATGCAGACATGATCGTCAAAGATACAGAGAGAAGTTTGATGCTTACTGCCGGAGCTGCTTCCAGAGCTCCATCAGCAGTTGAAAATGTCACATAACTCAGTCCATTCTCCTTCATAAACTTAGGACCCAACTGAAAAGTTATATACCGTTAGAACCTGCCCTTCTTAGTGATACTATCACCATGATGATGCAGAAAACGAATAAATAAATAAATAAAGTAAATGGTATAAGTCATACATATGTGAAACCAGTAGCTACTCTTAGAGGTCTCTCAGGAGTCCACTGCGGCATCTGAGCAAGCTCTTTCAAAGAATTTATATTCTCATATATGCCATAATTGGGAATCTGAGAAGAAGAACAATATCATACTTCCACTACATAATGTCTCAACTTAGAGGAGTCTGCAATTTGGAGGTTACAGTTATAAGCAAGTTCATACCGCTACAGATAAACGGCAATCTCCATAGTCCAGGGCATCATGGACGATAACGAGATCTTCATTCCCCTGTAGAAAAAAAATTTATGATAATAATCAAGTAATGAATCGTACAAGTGACCATATAAAAAATGTATATAATTGAACAAGGTCAGTGTGTAGCAACAGGAGCTAAACAAACTTTTAAGAAGGCTAAATGTTTTGATATGTGGTGATATCACATCACAGTTGTAACTTACGGGAATATCTTGATGTAACCTCATTTAATTATAGGGAGATTGTAAGAGTTTCTACTATGATAGTTATATACAGCGGCCCATCAAATCTAACCTGTCCATATTCCGTTACAGTGTCCAGACCAACAATTCCAAGGTCCAAATCTCCAGAGACCAGTTTTCTCACAACATCTTTTGGGCGTTGAAACCAAACTTCTAAATTTGAAATCTGAAACACAGACCAAGAGTCATCTATCATAGGAAACAAGCAAAAACTATATACATTCATCCTTGTCCACATGTACTCCAGAAAGAGTGTATTGAATTGTTTGTGCAGCACCACAGTCATAACATCAGAGTTCAATACATATTCAAGAAGGAAGCTGGAGAATATTTCATTGAGCAATGTATGGTCGGTCAGGCATATTTTTCCAATCTAAGAAAGTACATCAGTACAAAAAATATATACTCATGTAGCACTTGAAAAAGTACGTCATTAACAACTTTATGTTTGGAATTTGTCGATGTTAGTTTACATGTTTACTGAATGACATCCAGGGGGTTTGGGAAATTGAGAAATGATTAGGGAGAAAAATTGCACGACTATGAATTCAAAACAAGGGGCAATGGAAGCCACACACACATCACCTTTAGTCAACCTCTACATGAATTTCATAAGATGTATATTTCTAAGTCAATGAAACTACAGAACATAAAGTTGTTAAGTTAGCCGACTATTCCAACACAATCTTTTCAAAAAGAGGGCCTAAGCCACATGCTTCAGAATCTCAATTACTTCAAGAGGACTCATCCCCACACAAAACCGCAGAAATTGAAATGCAAAAGTAACCCACAATCAGTAATGAATGTCAATTCAGCTCATAGCCTAGTACAAACCGAAAAAGTTTGTCTGAGAAATTAATTAGCCTCGTATATAAGAAAATAACAGATCCACATCATCCCCGACTCTCTTATTAGCAATGTCCATCGGTTGTCAACATTCACCAAGATGCGAAAAAACTCCAATAATAATGCTGAAAGTCTAAGTAGCAAAATGCATTGCAATCTCTTAACCAATATAATAAACGCACCTGTGGAATTTCCGCCACATACTGCCGTGGATTTGATTGTCTCACTGACAATTGACAATCCTTCAACCAACAATATAAGATAAGTAAAATAAATTTGAAAATCCAGACAAAACTAAGGTAAAAAGAATAAAGGCACACAAAGAACCTCAATGCGGTAAACGCAAATCACCTTGAGAAGATCAAGAGTATCGGTGGCCATTCGGCCCTTGCTCGGCAATCCCAAGCGCACTTCATTTCTCTCTGAAGGCTTCTTGTCGATGTCCACACTCAGTGTCGCCGGCGACGCAACCAAGCAACAAGAGACTGTGAATTTCACGGATGAAGGAGATGAAACCGAGAAACGGCAAATGGACGGAGACTGCAGGAAAGTCGACTGCATCACTGGCATTTTTCAACTTTTTCTTTCTTCTCTCTCTTCCCAATTTAGGTGTGAGAGAGGATGAGATTAAACGCCGCCGCCGCAGGTGAATTTGACTGCCATGATTATGTTATATAATGAGGGAGATGCGTGGTGGACAGTTATCCTGTGTACCCTTTCGAGTTATTCAAAGTGCTTTGTAAATGCATATTGTTTTTTTAAAATTTATGTGTCCATTTTTTATATTTTAGAATTTTATGTGAAATTGTCTCGTGCTTTTGTAATAAGTGTTTCAAATTTTGGTGTTAATTCATTCAGATTTTGGACTTTTAAGTTCTAATAAAACGTCCTCCTTTCCCTCGTAAAAAACCTCCCAAATCATCCTTCAAACCCTCGCGTCTACCATTTTCAGTCCCTTCCTTTCAGCCGGTGCTCCAATCGTTCTTGAAGATGACCGTTCAGAACGAGGCTTCTGCCTTTCTTTCCTCTGAAGAGTTCGTCTTCTCTGAAGCGGTGCTTCCCCTCCTTTTAGGCGGAGGATGTGGTGGTGTTTTCAGACGGCTCTCCAATGGTAAGGGCAGGGTGGCGGGTCCAGTCCGTCGGGCCTTCGGTGGGCGAGATTGAGGTCGACGTCGGCTTCTCCCCCTGTTTTGCCTCTTGTCCTGGGGTTTGAGATGGGGCTTCCCGTCCGCCTGGAGCCTTTCGGCCGATTTGAGGGCTCTAGTCAGGGTTGTGTAGGGGTAGGGGTTGGTGTGGGTCTCCTAGGTGCGTCTCCGAGTTGGTCCTGGGCTCGTCTGGGATGGATCAATGTTAGCCCGTCATTCTTGGGTGAAGGGAGTGGATAGGTTGTGTTCCGAGCTTTAGCGGTGTCGTCGTCGGCTCTTATCTTGTGCGGTGTTGTGTTGGAGCGGTTGCTGGTTGTTAGGAGGACTTTAATCTTTTGTGTGTTTTTGTTAAGTTTAGGTATTGTGGGTGTTTTGTTACAAAATAGTGATTCCATTACGTGGGAACCTATGAACTGACTGAAGAGTTCAGTTCGTCCAATATGAACTAAAACAAAAAATAAATTACAAATTATTGAGCGATAGATTGAAGTCGAGGCGATTGAAATTTTGCTGCAAGACAAATACATCCCGTGTAGTGCTAACGGGTGCGTAATGTCCCCAAAGATACAACGACTATTTGACTCGGATGCTGTAGCACACAAACTTCAGAGTTCCAGCGAACACGAACAGAGTCGAGAACTGAGCAAGTGTTGTATGATGCGTGAGGCTATCGGTATATAAAGAGGTAGAGATGTAGATAATATTTTCAGTGTGTCCTGTAGCTCTATACAATGTCCTACTTATAGGACTTCCAGCCAGGTGGGAGATGACTTTTTAGGTTGTAACAGCCCACTTATGGCTGTAGTAACTGGAAATGACTTTTTAATTTCTTATTACAAAAAATGAAGAAAAAAAGATTATAAAATATTTTTGGTATATTTCTTACTAATAATAATAAAAATGCAAAATAAAATAATAAGACATCATTCCCAATTCATTTTTAGCATCAAGTCAAAGGCAAATTGAATAGGAAACCCCTCAACACCCGATTGTTCCAACGATTTTTTTTTTTTGCAAGTACGATTTATTTAATTGTTAATATAAGTACTTTGTCCAATATGATTAAAAAAAATCGAAACTTCTTGCCCTGACTCACGAAAATTTATGAATCTGCTGCTGCCTCGACCTAAGCTATTAGGTCGTCAATGAAAGACCCTTCATCATCAGGTTGATATTCCATGACCTAGCTAGGCTGAGAGTCACCAGGTCGTCATAGGATCTAACTCGACTTGATTTTCTCTAATCTACGATCTATGCTTTGGTGGCTTCAACTTATTCTGCGCTCGTACGAACTCGTTTCAACCTGATCCAAACTCCTCTGATTCGAGCCTCGCCTGGTTTAACCAAACTCTTTAGAAGAGCTATGGTGTGCCATATCAATAAGCAAAAGATAGAGACATTTAGAGAAATTTATTTTATATTAATCCATTTAAAAAAAATGAACTTTTACAAAAATACTCATAAACAAGTGTACTTAGTAAAATACAACTACGAATCACGAATATTCTCACTTGGGGTTGGCATTCGTTTATCAAAATACGAAATTAACCCTCATCCTACGGTGTACATATTCATAAACATGTATGAACAAGGGTGGTGAGGTAAATTGAGCATTAACTGGTTAGGGTTTATGCTTTACCCATCACTATAAAACCACACCTCACCCTCTTTACCTTGTCAAAAACTGAAACACACTCCCTTAGCGCCGGCGTCATTCCACCTTCAGGTTCGAATGTTATGGCCTTACTAATTTCTGTTGTTTCGACGCATTCTACTCATATTTTGGAATTATACTTCTGCTTGCGCTGTTGAAAATTTGTCAATTTTGAAATTGTTCATTTATCAAACCCATCATTGAGCTTTTTGGTTATATTGAAAGAAGGAATACCGGATGCATTGGCGATCCGTTGCCTTTGGCTGCTTAGGTTGAAATTGTGCAACTTTCAGAGTATTTACTATAAAAATACGGATTTTAGAAACATCGTAGCTGTACTGTTCTCTCTCTCTATATATTTTTTTTTTTTCTCTTTTTCTGATTTTGTTGCTCGTTTAATGGTGGCAACAGGTTAGAAGCTCCCAGCATTCGTATCACGAAGCAAAATGTCAGGGTAATTGCTGAATCTATTCATCTTAGATGTGTTTTTTGATTCGCGAGTGTAATATTTTCGAAATGAGCTTCATCAGACTATGGTGTAGTTCTGATAGTACGCTGATGTAGCATTTTTTCATGCCAGATAATGGGTTTCTTCTAACAGTTTAACCGGATTCCTGTTTCATGTCATCTCCTTGCATTATTTCATTTAGGGCTTTGCCTTCTTCTAAAGTTTAAGTCCACATATAAGTTTGCATTAGCATTATCAGTTTTCATTAGAGATTTCAGAGTAAACTAGACTTACCTTTTCATTTAGCTTACTATCAGTTTTCATTAGAGATTTCAGAGTAAACTAGGATTACCCTTTAATTTAGCTTACTTCAGAAACTTCAAAAAGTTACCTATCAGAGTGACATTGTGTAACCCTATTAATGTGTACTAACTACATGAAGTTTGTCTTACCTCTGCAAAGAACTCTGCCAATGGTGCAACATATAATTTAGAAAGACAATTGTAGTTTTAGTCCCTGTTTTCAGTTTGCTCCATATTATTTGGCACACAACTACATCTGCAGTTTTAACATTATATTATTAACTTGTGAAAGTTGTCTTTAGACACACTTACTCCTGTTAATCTGTTGTCTGTATAATTTTTCCACACATGAAGGTAGTCTTACAGGATTTTGAGAAAGTTTCTGAATTTGGTTCATGCATCTATTGTGTTATTAAGTTTTTTGTAGGCTTTTACTGACAAGTGCCTCTGTTTCTCACATTACAGCGAGGATGTTGCTGTTGCAGAGGCCCCAGCACCAGCACCAGCTCTCGGGGAGCCTATGGATATCATGACTGCTTTGCAGTTGGTGTTGAAAAAGTCACGGGCTCACAGTGGTCTTGCTCGAGGGCTTCATGAAGCTGCTAAGGTTATTGAGAAGCATGCTGCTCAGCTTTGTGTATTGGCAGAGGACTGTGACCAGTCTGATTATGTCAAACTGGTGAAGTCTCTGTGTGCTGATCACAATGTTAGCTTGATCACGGTGCCTAGTGCTAAAACTCTTGGCGAGTGGGTTGGGGTGAGTGGCTTTGTACTGCCTTTTCTTGCTTATTATGTATATTATTTTTTAAATATGTTATATGGGATACAATGGGGCTGGAGTTTGGCTCTTTGGATTGGATATTTATGCCTTTGAGATGAATGCAGCACCCAAAATCAGCTCATTCCTTCAGTTTAATTTGTGTGGATCTCAATTTCCACCCGACCATCTTAGAAGGAAATACATTATATTACTTGTTTCACTTCTTAAAATTTAAAATAGAAGAGACCTTTTGGCACAACTTGTTTCACTTCTGGAATCAGCAGTGAGGTTTGAGGCCAAATGATGAATATGGAATAAAAATCTCACGACGGTCGTCTGAGTCACCTTTGCGTGGCAATATTGATGTGATAATCCATTTACTGATGGTTCTCCCCTACTAGCATAGTGAGTCTATTTCTGTATTTATCAGAGCATATATCCATTGGGCTAGTAACTTCAATTGTGTTAAAAAGTGAGACCAGTTTCTCTTAATTGTGCTGTCTATCTTAGTCGTTGTGTTAAAAAGTGAGACCAGTTTCTCTTAATGGTGTTGTCTATTTTAGTTGTAATGTTCCAGGCATGTTTCTGCTATTCATTGAAATTTCTCTGTTATTTCTTAACTTGTACATAAACGCCAGTAAAGTGTCTTTCCATGTTGACATTAATGTTCTGTTATCTGTATCCAGTTGTGTAAGATTGATTCTGAAGGGAAAGCAAGGAAAGTTGTCGGCTGCTCCTGTGTTGTTGTTAAGGTAAATGCGTTGGAGCTCTAGATGAATTTTAATAATTTCCTTGCTAAGCTTTATATTTACCCTTTGGCTTGAAAAACATTTTTTAGCTTAATGGTTTCTAATGGTTTTTTGCAGGATTATGGGGAAGATAGTGAGGGTCTTCCTATTGTTCAGGAGTATGTAAAATCCCACTAGATGGATTCAGGATGTGTACCCCTCAATCATGAAATCATCTAGCATTTTTGGTTTTGGAATTTATCATGCTTAATTTATTTTTTCACTTCTGTTAGAACTCTTTCGAAGTTGTTGAGGATACTTATAAGTTGTGGAATGTCTGTTGCTGATGGTTTCATGTATGGAGAATGGTTAGTTTGCGTTGCAAATCATGAAATGTTGTGTATGAATGCTCATTTATAGCACAGAAGTTTTCAATTGCTATTATCGATTTCAATACTTTATTCGAAATATGGTGCTTTACCTTTGTTCTGAATGGAAAGTTTACACTGCAACTTGTTTGCTTATGAACAAAAAATACTTTACCTACTTGATTGCTTATGAACAAAAAATTCTTTTTCTGCATGTTTGCTTGGTGGGATTAGGCAGGATATCCCGCTTAATCCAGACCTGCGTTTGGTTCATGGGACTAAAACCTGCAGTAATCCCATCGACCAGTATAAAAATGTTTAATCCCTCATACATGGGATAAACTAATCTCAGGAAATAGGTGAGATTATTTATATCCTGTTGTAGTAAATTTTTATTTTACCACCATTTTAATAATTTTAGACTGTTTTTGATTTATTTGAAAGGAGCAAAATAGTATTTTACACCACCTAAATATTTTTTTTTTTTTAATTTAAAGTTATCCTACCACCTTATCATATATAACAAACACAGGAATAGTCCAATTCTAACATTACAATCCTTCTCCATTGGACTAAATTAGTCCAATCCCATCCTGAAAAGCAAACAATGACTTTGTTTTTCATCTTAAGGACATAGGATATAACTACTACTATATACAATTAAAATGATTGTCCAAATGTGAACTTTTATTTACAGCTTAAGTACATACTATGTATAGAAATTGTCTCTCAAAAGCATAGTTTTTAAGCTCAACTCGGGAATCGACTCGAGTAGGTCTCTAGGTCGTCAGTTCAACTTTTGGTCACCGAATCAATTATTGAATCAACAACAACAACATAGCCTTTTAGTCCCAAGCAAGTTAGGGTAGGCTAGAGATAAAACCCAAGAGAGAATCAATTATTGAATAAGATAATTAATTAATTTTAAAATTTTAAAAAAATTTGTGTAGTATTTTTGTCATATAAATATACATAAAAAATTAACAAAATTAAATGTTTGTATATAAAATTTGTATATCAGTGTTAATAATATTGCATCTCATAATAAATATTTACCATATATATATAGGGTCACGCAAATAGTTTTGAAAGAAATAAGAATACATCGTGTCCATCGAATTGAACAATCCAACGGCAAAAACTAAACAAGAACTTTACATTAAGAAAAAGGTATGTTTGACATTTTATCACCAACATCATGTGAGCCGGCAAATATCCACCCACTATATCACGGGTCCTTTTGCTCGCTTCCTTCTCGCGGTCAGACTCGCCGGCCAGTCAGCCGCCTCGCCGTGAGTTTGCCGACGGTGAACGCGCCTTGGATTTCCTCTGTCGTGGCTGTTCTATGTTGAATGCCATTTTTTGCAATTTTCAATTTTATTTTTTTTTTGTTTTTTGTGTTTTTTGTGTTTTTTTTTTTTTTTTTTTTTTTTTTT
>BKCP01011625.1:2273474-2296949 GCA_008636005.1 Striga asiatica | reverse complement strand
TTCTTCAGATTTGGTGCGCGATTTGTGAAGATTGTTTTGCTGATAACCTTCTAGTGCACTTTTCAATGAAAGGACAAAATAATTTTATGTTTTTCTTAACAAATTATTCATTTTAATTATCAACCTAAAATTTTAAAATCGTGAATTACAATCCTTATATTTTATCTTCACAATTAATTTTTTGTTATCAACCTTAAATGCATGGGTTGAATATGTCATTTATTAAAATAATAATACAAGAAAAATATTCGTAAATTGAATATATGATGATATTTATTAGGAATATGTAAATATAATAAATCCAAACTATTAATAAGTAAATTGTCCAATATGTGTATGGATATGTATATAAAAAATAACTGTCATGCAGAATGCACACAAATATTAAATTAATTGCACATTAATTTATTTGATAATGCACATTAACATAATATAGTGTATCTCCAATAAATAGTACAATATGTGTGTGATATGCATATAAAAAATAACGTCATGCCGACTGCACATTAGTACTAGACTAATTGCACAATAAGTCATTCGAGAATGCACATTAGCACAATAGTGTATTTCCGGACAACGACACCACGTGAAATAAAAAAATACATTATTATGTTGGTGTTCATTCACATATATTAAAATTTCAGTTATTTCGGATTTGTACATAAATGCAGACTATTGATAAGTAATTGTACAATATGTGTATAGATAGGCATATGAAAAGTAACATTATGCCGAATGCACATTAGTGTTAGACAAAATTCACAGTAATTCGTTCGAGGATGCACTTTAGTATATTGGCATAATAGTGTAGTTCCTGACAATGACACCGATTGAATATAAAAAATCCGATGTTATGTCGGTGTTAATCAAGATGCACATTAGTGCGTGTGAGATTTCACTTTAGCGTAAAAGTTTGCCGGTCGAAACGGATTGATTATAAAAAATTTTGGTACAGTTTGTATATGTCGGTTCAGTTATCGTTTTACTTTTAAAGATTAGGTTGTTTCGATTCGTTGTTGACTTTATTTTTAAAATAACCGATCGACCATATAAAATATTATTATATTTATAACTATATATTACGTCTTTTAAGCAAAAAATAATATATATATATATACATTAAATAAAAATATTAAAATACTAAATATTTATATGTATATATATATTATGTATTTCAACCAAGAATAATTTCATAATAATGTTTAGTGCATTACAGAATATAAAGTTTGGATATGCACATTAAAAACACATGTGATACAGAATGCACAATAGTGTTTGAGAAGATGAACATTTGTACTTATGATATTGCACTTTAGCATAACAACATACGTACCAAAATGGACAGAAATAATTTTTTTTTGTACAATTTTTATATGTGATTTCGGTTATCTTTTTGTAGTTTCAAAATTTTATTTCGAATCGGTTTCGACTTTATTTTTTAAATAACCGAAATATTCGAACCAACCAAAATATGTAAAAAATATTATTTATATTTTTTTATATGTATTATGTATTTTCAGCTAAAAAAATGATATAAAATATAATATAATAATATTAAATAGTACATATATTTTTATAATACAAATAATAAATTATTTCGATTATTTCTGTTAATTCACTTATTCGACTGAATAAAACAATTGTTCCGCTACAACTTTAGCTTGTTTTGGAACAAAAAATTCCGTTGGATCAATTTTTTATTTTTTTTTTAAGTTCGACTCGGTTATTTCAATTTTTACATTTCGGACCGACCAATAAACATTCATAAGATGCACTGTGAAATTTTGGTAAATTTGGAAAAAATTTATGATTCGATTATATAGACCAATGAACAACTTTGTAATTTCGTAAATTATAAGGAGATTTTTTAATGTTATAATGTGCAGTTTATGTAGTAATATTGCAAATGTATTTAACTTTTAATAAATTACAGATTTACCTAATGAAGTAAATTGTAATATATTTAAATTTGTATAGTTGCAGTTGGGTCCCTTAGAGAATCATCTAATTTTCAATCAAGAAACCCCCAATTCACAAAGATTGTTCTAGTCGTCCATGCCCGAGGTCGCTACCGTCGCCTGATCAAAGTCTGACCATCTCTCCCCTCCGTCGACTATGAGGTGAAATATCGTCCATGAATGTGCGCCGATCGTGCTCCGGCGAGACGAGCGGGTTCATCCAATGCTCCAGCGCGGCCGCCGTGAATTGCTGCAGGGTGCGGGAACGGACCTCTGGTCATGATGTTCGACGGCGGAGGAGATGGCTGTGACGTTGACAGAGACGGCGGATCTATATCGCCGGCAGCTGAGCGAGGGGATGCTGTGCAAAATGTGGCAACGGGAGGTCGGCCGGCGGCGGGAGATGGGGACGGCGGCGAGAGATGGGGCCGGCGGGGTCGTGGTGGTGGATGAAGAGGACGGCGGAGAGAGATTTTGGGTGAGGTGTGTGTATTTGTGTGTGAGAGAGAAGGAATGGGAAGAGTTGGGGTGGAGAAGGTGACGGGTAAGTTTGGGGGTGGGACCCATGTTTGGTGTGTGATGGTGTGTAATCACAATTTTACCCTTAATTAATGGTCCAATATGTAGATTTGATCAAAATGTGTGTTAAATTACTATATTGTCATTAATGATTGACTAAGTTTTGACTTGATCATGGTCATTGATGTGTTGGATCCAATGATACAGATTTATCCTTATTTCTTTCACTGTCAACCATTCTCATGTGATCTCATCTCTATCTCTATATATATATACATAGTTTTTATTTTCAAAGTAAAAAAATATTTTAACAAACAAAAAATTAGGGGCCGGTTCAATGCCCTATGATATTTTTAATTTTTATTAACATGTATTAAATTTTTATAAAAAAAAAACAAACCCATCTTGAAAAAAAAAAAAGAAGAAGAAAACTAATTTTGCAAAAAGAAGACAAATCTAACGTTATATGATTATCTTAAAAAAATACTTGAGAAAACATAAAAATAAAAAGAAACAGTGGTATTTTGCATAGTATTTAAACCTGGCCAGATTTTCGGGTCAACGCTTCAACTGTAAAGTCACCGACTCATTTTTTTTTAAGCAATAGATTTTTATAAATAAAAACACATAAATACAACTAGACAACATTTAGAATTAGCCAAATAACTATCTAGTTGACTCTAGGAAGACTACCCTGCGGCCCACGTCTAGAGACTATTCTAACTCAACCACAAGACAAACAACTAACAAAATAAACAAACCCCAACAAGGAATAATACAGCTCATACAATAGGAGAATGAGCAACTAAATCAATAAAAACAACACAACACTACAAAAATACGGACAAAACACAACAACAAAAACTAACAAAAAAAAACAGAACACAAATTAGGTAGAATAACACCATCCTCTCCACCCCAACCGACCAACCCCTTCGCACATCCAAGTAGCCGCTCAACCAACCTGCTGCCAAAGCCCCACGCCAAACCACCTTACCAAGCCCAAACCACCAACCAGGGGTGAAGAGACAGAGAGAGGGAAGGGGGAGTCTTACCTTGACCCCGACAAACGCCGGGGAGGCAGGTCGGGGGGGGGACGGAGGCTGGGACCGGGCCGCACAGACGGCCCTGTAGAGGAGGCGACGGCGATAGCTTTTGCTGGAGGGTTTTCTTCTTTCCAAATTGGGGCTTTTTAGCGTATGAGAGAGAGAGAGAAAGATTCCTAATTAGTAGCCACGGAGTGTGAATTGAATAATTAATATATATATAGTATTTTTATCATATAAATATGAATAAAAATAATAAAATTAAATGTTAGTAGATAATGTTTGTACGTCAAAATTAGAACTATCAAAACTGGCTTTAGCCCGCGGGCCAGCCCACCCCGCACCACCAAAGTGGCGGGTTGGGCTGGGATTTTCTAGTCCCACTCTAAACGAGCTATCTCACGCGGGCCGTGGGCCAAGGCGGGGCGGGCTAGTCCACGAGCTGGCCCGTTAATTATTAATAAAATAAAAAAATAAAAAAAAATGCACATATGAAAACCAAAATCTCGTCAACTCCCTCAATCTCATTTTCGTCTGCCTCAACACTCAACTCAACATACCCTAATCGCCCATACTTCACCGAACAAAAAATCGCCTCCGTCCTCCGCTCGCTCGTCGCCATCCGCACTCTCTCCATGCTCCGCCACCGGGCAATCAGTCACTGGTTCCCGTTCTAGTTTCAACCGCCGCCGGCCCCTACGCTAGTCTCGATCGCCGCCGGTCCCCCTTCAACACTCAGTCTCGCAGATTCAAAATTGGAGCCACCGGCGGGAGGTGCGATTTTGAGGACTCAGTCCAGGAATCAATTTGAGGTATTGGGGATGAAGGTTATTTTCGGCTGCTATGAGGAACTAACAATGGAAATTGTGGTGCATAAATTAACATTGAGAAAAGAAATTAAAAAATTGTGTCTCAAAATGGTTAATGTTAATTGTGATATTATTTGTGACGTGTAAAAATGTAATTAGTTTGAGAAAAAAGATAAATTGAATAAATAATATAATATATAATAGAAGTTGTCTAGAAGGGTTTCTACATCTAGAAAGCCTTCTAGACATTTTCCATGCCACATAAAATTTTTCGTGCCATGTGGCAACAAAATAAAACAATAGAAAAACCATTGGAGATGTTCTTATTTGGGGTTTCTTTATATATTTTTTTTCCTTCTTTTTGTTTGTTTTTATTGCAAGTTCTTGTAGCATAGGATTGAGAGTGGAAAGAGAACAAAATTGTAAATATGTGTTATAATATGAGCTGGAAAAAGTATGGGCTACAAATTTTGATCCAAAATTTATGATCTGTTAAGAAAAAAAATAGCAGGCCTGGCCCGTGGGCCCGCCAAGATGGCGGGCCAGCCCACCCCGCCGGCCCGTTTTGACGGCTCTAATAAAAATGTTAATAATATTGTATCTCATAATAAATATTTAGCATATAAATATGCATACATAGTTTTATCATATAGGGGGTCAGGTCAACGCCGAGTGCACCGAGTCCAAATAACCCACCTGAACCGATTCTGGCTGCGGGTCGACGGGATCCCAGCAAAGTCGGTCTAGTCCGGGTTGAAAAACTATGCTCAAAAGTCAATAATGCAATAAAGTTTTTTAATTATTATTTTAATTTTTTACCTTGTTTTAATTCCAGAAATACATAGAAAGTGGACCGTGATGAGATTTTTTGTGCTTGATTGCTTTTCTAATAATCTGCATGTAACTTACACAAATATTATGAACCTATCTCCTAAATAATTATCATTCTCTCTCACTTTATCGCCTTCATATATGCAAATAGAATCCCCTAAAAAGATATTATGAATCAAAACAACCAAACCCAACGTCCAATCCCGACATTCCTCGCTAAAAGTCATTGGTCGGGTACATCCACGTCCGAGTCGGCCTCACTTCTAACGTCGTGCCCGCTGCTGGCCACATACCTGATGATGTTGAAAACGGGCAGCATAAACAACTTCACAACTTCTGCATCTCCCGCCTACCCTTGTTCACCAAGCCCAGAGCCTCAATGCCTAGGGTTTGGGTGAAAAGAAGTGTCGGAGGTATTGTCATTTCAAATGGGAAAATGCTAAAAAAACATCTTTAACCACACAAAATGGCCATTATTCAGTTTTCAACCCAATGTTTTAAAAACCGTACCGTACCGGCCGGTAATATCGGTATTACTGGATACCGGCCCTAGGTACGGTACAAAAACACTCTNTGCATACTTGTGGGTGGCACTAGTAGATGTATTTTTTTACTTTTTAGCATCACTCAATTTTTTATATTTTGAATATGATATCTTATATAAATATATAATGTTATTTGTTTAGTAGTCCGGTAATACCGCATACCTGTGACTAGACCGGTATGACCACCGGTATTTAAAACATTGTTTCAACCCTCATATGGTTATATAGTGGTATTCCCACACACAAAAACCCCTCATGCACTTCTAACCAGTCACTTTCTTTCATTCGGCCTGCCTTAGAGCATCTCTAATGCATATTGTTAAAGGGAAAAAAATGCCATGTCACTATTGGAAACAATATCTTCATATTTATATCTTCATGGGACTCTGTCATCGTCCAAATTTTTGTGACGTGGCTTGACTACTATCAAGTACACTGTTAGAAGGCAAACAGTGGACAGTTTGACTCACAAATAAATGTGCCAAAATTTGTGGAATCATGGGAAACAACGAGAAAATTTTTTAGATTTAGTGGGAAAATATGAAGAAGAATGTTATTACAATTTTCATATTTTAAAAATTAAACCACTTTGTATTTACTTGATAGATAAAACTAACACTGAAATCGTGAACAATGTAATTATAATTTTCATATTTTAAAAATTAAACTATTCTGTGTATTTATTTATCATGGAACCAAAATTTGATTCCTAATTTTATTATTTGTTTAGTTTTGAGAAGATGAAAGCCACTTTTTTCCGCTTTAATTAAAAAAAATGAACGTAATTAATATCTCAAAGCTGAAGTCTTAATATGTTTCATTTAATGAATCTGGTTAATACTTTATAAGTTGCTTTATCATATTTGTTTTTTAGAAAATAAATATATACACACATACAAATAACTGGTTAATATTTTATAAGTTACTTTATCATATTTGTTTTTTAGAAAAAAAATATAGACACACATACAAATAACGTGAAAAGAAATGCATTGGAGATTAACACTATTATAATCTACGATGTCAGCGGTGATGTTACAATCTAATTAATTACCGCCATGTGGCATGAACGTGTTAACATTGACATTCCAAAGTGATGTTACAATTTAATTAATTACCGCCATGTGACATGAACATTTTAACATTGACACTCACTGAAGATGCTCTTAACAAAATCTGATTCTAGCATAACAATGGCACGGACAACTAAATTAATCACAACCGAGAACCAAGACATTTTAACATTTACACTCCAAACACTGGAAATGCTCTTAACAGAATCTTATTCTAGCATAACAATGTCATGGACAACTAATTAACCAGAACCAAGTGAGATTAACTGAGACTCTTTGCATTCCCAAAGTCATATTATCCACTACTCCGCATTCTTATATTCTGCATAATGAGAGAATCTTGGACTATCAAATATGTAGTCAGAGCATAGAGGAAGTAGTCAAAGTAGTCAAAACATTGATCATAAGTTCAAAATAATCAAGTTATTTAAACTCCAAATGGTCGATCATGGTGACCAACACTGACTTTCTTGAAAGACAACGCCTTGGAGGAAAGCAAGAACATCAAATCAGGAGCACTAATACAGGTACACAGGTACATGTGAGAGTACACAAACTTCTCAAAAGACCCGGAGCCCAGTATACAAAACGAAAATTTGCTTATAAACAAACAACAATTGTCCTGTTGAAACATCAACACAATGAATCTGGATGTCAAGACCCAGAGCCCAGTATACAAAACACAAAATTGCTTATAAACAAACAGCGACTGTCCTGCTGAAACATCAACACACAATGAATCTGGATGTTCACCCAATCTTCTTCCACCTCATAAAAATTAAAAATAAAAACGAAAGCAAGATTACAAACTCTACTCTACATAGCATTCCTTCCTTCCCTCCCCCAATATCCCTAGGAATCTGTATGAAGCTTACTGAGTTGCATAAAACCACCCACAACTAACGGGACTTGCATCATTTGGAAGTCATTAACATGGAATTAATGACATGCATGATGAGGCGGATGTTGGAAAGCTCAGCTCCACTACAAGTCGGAAGGTTACGGTGGTGATTCAGTATCTGGTAGACTTGCTCAAAGATGGGACGCACGTGGACCACAATCATTGCATCTGATGGGTTTATAGCAGATAGAACTTCTCTCATCCATGTCAGCTTCCGAGAGGTGTCTTTGCTGATGTCACAAGCCAACTGCTGCAGAAGAGAGAGGAGTACACCCTGACTCAAAGGCACCGGATTCATGGACAATATCCCTGGCAGGTCAACCTGGTACAAGTTGACAAATATTATGAAAACCCTCAAAACCGATTTGATGTTTGATTGAAAAATACAAATGAAAAAAAAAATGAATAATTTCCAATAATGACACCAACTGAACGCGTCATTATTCTGTGGAAGAATGAGAAGGATGCATTTCTCAAATTGCCTTGATTCTGCTAATATATAAAATATTGCATTTGGCGAAAGTGTTCCAGTTACGAAACATTATTTTTTAATATGAAAATTAACTCATTGAACCCATATACTCAAATTAAGAAAGGTACCTCTTAGATCTTTTAAAATACACACTTCCTTCTAATCCACACAGTCCATTATTTAATCTATGAAGTTTAAATTTTTTAAAATGGCAATGAACGAACAGAGTATTAAAATATTTATCGAGAAGTTAAAAGGCAATTCAGGGTGTACCTGAGCACATAACCAGGATACAATATTAACATCAGTCCTCTGCAGGGCAGCAGTAAAAGCCTCCTCATACTTGCGGTCGGCTACCAGTCGAGATATTTCCGCTGTCGGGTCAAGAGGTGCCTCGAGCTTAAAAAAACATATACCCATGTCACAATAAATAAACAATGGTAGCAGTAATGAGTTAAATCTCTGCCCAGATCAAAAGAAAGTCCAATTAAGTCAATATAAAGAAAGACAAAAACAAAGCCAAACCTTGTCATGGAGACCACCCAGAGGACCATTGCTCAGATGACTAATCAACGGATTTGCTGCTTTAGTGTTTGCAGCAAGAGCTAACAATTTCCTTTGACCATCAAGAATCTCACTGCTTAAAGTTTGGGTCATTGATGATGCTGAATTTATGGCATCCTATAAAGTAAAGTCTAAATTAGTGATGCAGTTGGGTGTGGAAAGCACATGAGGGATCGGATAAGAAGAAACTACAATTTTCCAAAGACCAACAGTTTGCAGCCTCAGATTTTAATTTAACAAAAGGCCACATAGACAGACATTTGACTTAGCACATAGCATAAGAAAACAACTTGATACCCTTAGTGCAATTGCCAATGGTGAATGCGATGCGTCAAATTGTTGCTGAGCTGCTGCCGAATGTTCAACTAGTCCATTCTTGAATGTGGCATCCACCTGCTCAAACATGGCTCTGCATGACATCTCAAATGCTGGGATCACAGAACTTTCCAAACTTGATTTCAGTGTTTCCTGCACAACAAAAATAGTTATGACTCTATCAAGCAACGATGCAGCTGAAAGTTGAGCTAGCACATAAAACGAGAAATGTGAATGCTGACCACAGATTAGCTACCACCATTACAGCGCAAACAACAAATTAAAATATCATGATTCTCATGAAAAAGCAGTATGTATATAAGGAAAAAATAAATAAATAAATAAATAAACCGTTCCCTTTTATAAGGCAAAATGTACATTCGATTTTCATTTCTAGAATTGGTTATGAAATTTCCCAAAAAAATAACATTTTTTCTTTCAAGTACTGTTTATGCTCATGTGTAGATGAAGTGCAAAGTTATAAAGACATCAAGCAGAATCAACTAGGTGGTGATTGGAAATAATTTTTTTTAGTTTTTATTGGTTTTACATGATAAGTGAGTCAATTCTGAAAAAGGTTGATTGAGTTGAGATTTGAGTGATGTTTTAAATAATATTTAAAATGTAATTATTAATGTTGATGTGATGTAAAAGTAGGAGAGATGTTATTGAAAATGACAGGTAGTTAAAATTATGTGAGTGGATGAATAGTGAATTAAAGTTGATGTGATATGTGAGTGATTGATTGATATTATTTAATTCTATTCAATAACATTGAGGAGGGTTGAGTTGAATTAAAGTTGAGTTGAATTTTGAGTTAAAAATTTGAAAGAAAAACTATGCGGCCAGAAATAACCAGTTTATTTATAATATTTTTACTTGCTTGCACTGAACTCTTTCTCTTCTCCATCCTATTACCTGAAGAGCTTGTTTGCCAGAAGTTTGAAACTGAGCTTGGATTTGCCTAGCAACAGTGGCTTCGAGTTTGGTATTGACAGATTTCTCTAGTTGATTTACAGCTTTATCACCGACACCTTTCTGATCATACAAATCAGGTCTGTTAGAGTCCACGCCCTACAATCAAATATCCGATACACAAACAAAGGCACAGGTAAAATGTTAACCTGGAAGCTCTCAGCAATGGTGGTGGATACTATCTTCTCTATGGTGGGAGTGATTGTTCGCGCCACAGATTGCCCCAGGGCAGCCAGTTCTCTCTTTACAGTTTTCTCAATAATTACAGGTAGGTCCTTGTTTAAGCAACTGTTGATCATATTAGTTAATTGTTGCATGCGCTCCCTTACTGCCTTGTCCTGCTTAACATTCTCTTCTTGAATACGGGCCCACAATGCATCAGCATTAGATTTCACAGCTTTCTCCATGCTCCGCCCCAATGCTGCCTCAAGTCTTTTGCCTTCTTTGTTGACTGGGGCAGCAACCATAGCTGCCATCTGCTTCTGCATTTCTTTTTGCATAGATACAAGCTGCAACAAAAACACAAAATATAACTACACTGAGATTGTTAACATTAGGCGAATCCCCCTGCAATGAAGCTGCTCTATAGCTAGATTCACAGTGATGAACCTATTTGACGCATAAATGTGGCAGACATTATCCTTCAGCTTACCAACAATGGTACCATAAATTTTGAGTAGAAATAATAGAAAAACACTGGGCCCCTTAAGTAACAAGGAGTTTCATATAACTTCCACATAAAAAGTAATCAACTAGGGAAACAAAACTAAAATGTCAAAGCCACGAGTCGATATAAATTATATATCATGAAAGATAAGAGGATTATTTGAACACCACTTCTTAGACTAGAAACTTCTAAAGAAGCATATAACAAACTTAAAGACAAAAGGATGAAGAATGACAACTGATGAAAGGTTAATGATCACTATATTCTATACACAAGTGTAAGTCAAATAGCAACAAACTGAAAGGCACCTGATTCAGCATCTCTTGCATGGAATATATCTGTGGGAATGCATTCTCTATTGGTGTACTTAAGCAAACACCTTGTTCAGTTGAGGAATCTGTTGAATTGAAAGCACTTTGTGATGGTGAAGATGGTCCTGATCCTTGACCACTCTTACCCTTCTGCTTTTTACCTTTTACAATTGTTGAAGGTTGTTGCTGAGCTGGTATAGGAGTCGATGAATCAGTGCCCTGCCGAGAAGCATCCTTCACAGATTCATGGACCTCATCTGCAGTTGTGGACTGAGCAATTGTTTCAGATTCACCAGTCCCATCAAACTGCCTAGCTTCACCGACAGTATAAGCTTCAGGAGATAAAACACGACATTCTCGAGCCACCTCAACTCCTGGATCGGATGCCTGAGAGCAAAAGGATTTTTCCTTAGGTTCTGTCTTCTTAAGTTCCGGGGGAGGTCCCATATCATTACTTTGACTAAATCTCGTCTCACCCACAACTTTTACCTCCATCTCAACATTTCTGGTGTCATTGCTGACTACCACATCTTGAAATTTCACATCAGCTTCACTTCTGGGGTCAACGGTGTGGCTCACTTCAGAGACCGAATTGGCCATTAAAATTTCAGAAGGTGTCACCAAATGAGTGGGGTGCTTGAACTTAACCGGTTGGTTGACAGCTGCAGACTCATCTTGGAAGAGTTCGTTATCACCATTCCTTGAATCACCATCCAATGAAGTAACATCTGATAGGTTTGCATGAACATCCATTTGCCTGTCAACTGAGTATTCAACAATTTTTGGATCTGAACCACGATCACTGGTTGAAAAACCATGGCCACTCAATTGACTTCTGAAGCCAGAATGTGTCTTAGACAACCTTGGGCTTAAAGGAAGTGGAGGTGAAGCAGCAGAAGAAACTCCATCATTAGCAACCTCGGGTTGAGTAACTAATTTTGTTTCAGTAGCTGAAGTGAACTCCTGTGGCATGGGTGACTCAGCAGGAGCATGGATAACAGGGTATCTCACTGTAGATGCACCTTCCAATCCACTTTCATGAATGGATACTTTAGGAGCAGAACTAGATATGGATAACTCAGTTGGTTTCCCACTAGAAGGTTCTACATCTGGAGCAGTAGCAGCATCCAAAGAGACATTGGAGCCTGATTTCTCAAAGACGACATTCTCCAATGGGGGTGGCAAACACTGTGACAAGTCTAAAGCATACTGCTGAATTGCTTGTGTCTGGACACAATATACCTGCACAATTTGATCACCATGAGGAAGAAACTCGCTTGTCCCTGTGAAACTGAGTATTGGCATGGTGACCGTAAACTCTGCTATATAATCCATGCGGGTTGCCGCCGGGTTAGGACCATATTCCAGGTGCACAGCATATATAGCATTCCTCTTGGCATTTGCCAATAAAATAAGACCAGCTTGCGACAATGCCACTACTTGATTGAAAAAAGCTTCCTCTGCTCGAGCCTCTGAACTCTTCAACTCGAACGTTTGAGTACAATGCCATGATTCAGCATCACTAGGAAGCAACCAGCCTTCTTCACTTGCTGATACCCAGATCTTTACTTCCCGATTCAGTGGTCCCTGAACATATGTCCTTGTCAGTTGGGAGAAAGGTAATAAAAAAGCCAAAGTAGATTCAGCAAAAGAAAACTTTTCTTGATAAAAGTGATGTTAAACTGCCTCTTCCCCTCCATGGAAAACTTATCATTTCCATTCAACTGCAACTCTATAAAAGATACAGTATTACACCAGTATTGAGAACTTCAATAATATGTACCCCTGTGATGAGTATGATATGATCTGGTCGATGAGGAGCAGCCAAAAACGTCACAGAATTAACAGGCAGGCCATCATGTGGCCGAAGAACTGCAACAGGCTGTGACTTCCGATCTTCCCAAATCTTAATCTGCAATCAAAACCAGAGATCAACAGACAGTTTAAAAGACCAAATTACATACAGTAGAACTAGTAATCCAAGCACGGTATGGGTATATTAATCACCCGCATCAATCAAAATACCAATTTCAGACTGCTATTTTTTATCGACAAAATCAGCAAAAAACACTATTCAGCTGTATTGGTAACACTTACATTTTAAATTATGGGATAGTTAATCAAACACTTGCAGCCACTTGGTTAGCACAACAGGATTGCCACTGATTTCATAAGACCAGTCAGCTTATGTTCCATAGCCTACCAAGAGGTGTGTGCAAAGCACCAAAATGTACAGGATTGTTACTTTACCAATGGGAAAATACACTAGCGCCAATTCTCTTCATCCGAGTGACTTCTCATTTATTTTAAAAAATAAAATAAAAAAACAATTTGGCAACACATAACAGCTAGTCCAGTAAACATGTAGATCAACCAGGCCAACACGTGGTATATTAAAAGGGAAAATAGGACAAACCGTGCCATCTACTGAAGCCGATACCAAACGTGTTGTCATCCACTGGCACATAGACAAGTCAGACACTTCTCCATCATGGCTGCCAACTAGTTGGACCCCGTCAATCAACTTATTAATGGGGCAACTAAGTGGTTCCTCAGCTGAAAACTTTTCACTTTTTCCAACTTTTGTGGTGTCTATCTTCAAAACATATCTCCCAATTCCCACCACAAGAACTTCCTGCAAGAAAATTACATGGCAAACCTAAATAAAGCCCTGAAAAATAAAGGCACAAGTGTCAATCAAGAAGAGGGACATATATTTACTTGTTTATGACAATGCCAACAAACTCTAGGATGAACAGATTCCCCTTGTCCAGTAATCTGTATAGCAATATTGATCCTTCCAGTAATTTGAGGTTTGTCTTCTTCATCTGGACCTTCGGTAATCTTCCAGACATAAACCCGACCATCCACACTTGCACTGTATTCAGGATGGTTAGAATATTAAGGACAAAATGTGACATGTACATAACAAGAACAACTGATGAAGAGGATACCTAGCCAAAAGGGGAACGTCCTCAGCAAAGAAAGCCATGTCTGTGACCCTCTGAAATTATACATTGGAAATTATATATTGGGATAAACGAAGCTATAATAATGGTCATTAAATAATAATAATAATAATAATAATAATAATAATAATAATAACAACAACAACAACAACAACAACAACAATCTCATAATGCTGTGATTCCAATATGCAATCACATCTTATTTCATAGTATGTTTCACATCATTGATCTCGATGGCCATTGGACAAAAAAAAAATATTCTTATTTTTTTTTTAGTTGATTTTTGATAAATTGAACTGCTAATTTTCAGCAAGATATTTATGGTGTTTTGATCTAATCCGTACTGAAGAAGTAAAACCACACGAGGAAAGTGGTAAAAACCAACCTGGCCTAAACCTTTTAGCAATGATCTCAGAGCAGTATTGATATTGAGCACCCTTATAGCGCCCAATTTCAGCCCATAGCATATATATGTTTTATTAACTGCAATCTGTCTGCCTACAACTAGCCCAGGGTCTGAACCATATTTTGTAATGGGTGTAACCTCTAGCTGAGGCTGCACCTCGCCGGGAAATCTAACATCTATGTCGTAAATCAACCGATCTCCAGTCAGATGCCGTCCCTTGGGGAGTTTACTGCTCGGCATCCGCATCACAGGCGACTGGTGCGAAATCACAGACCCCGGCCCAGATGGCAAGTTCTGCTGTAAGAACAAATCCGAGCCCGAAGAGGAAGTCGGATGGATTTGAGGCATAGCCATAGAAGTCTGCTGCTGAGGGACTTGGAGCGTGGACGGAGGCGCACTCAACAGTGCCATCAACCGAGCTCCATGGTTATTAGGGTTTTGGGGATTAGGGGGATTGCTGAAATTGGGATGATGAGGGGCCGTAGGCGTCTGCCCCTGTGGCTGGAGTGGCGGCGTGGGAAAAGACAGCGACCTCTGCGGATGCGCGTCCTGGTGGGGCTGCGGTGGGTTGGAAAAGGCGGGGTAGACAGGATGGTAGTGGAAGGGCGCCGTCTGGGGCGGAAAGGTGTAGGCGCCTCCGGTGGGCGGAGGGTAGGAGGCGGAGGGAGGCGGGAAAGGGGCCGAAGACAGATTAGGGTTAGTGACAGCGACGAAATTTTGGGGATTAGGGGTGGAATTGGGGAGAGAGGTAGAGGGAGGCGGTGGGGGGTTGAATAATTTCTGCATATCGAAGGCTGGTGGGTTTGGGGAAGCCATTTTTGTTGTTAACTTATGGAGTTGAACTGCAAACAACTAGTGAAAGATGGTCCGGCCTATGTGTGTTATAGGTTGAGTGGTGAGTATGTATGGTGGGTTAGGATGGATCTGGGGAAGAGAGCCCCAGCTGGAGAATGTGCACTGGGTTCGGTTGTAGTCAAGTGAGGAAGAAAGACTCTTGGGATTGGGTTTGGGAGACAACAAAACAAATATGAGAAAAATAACAATTATTAGAACTTTAAGGAAAACTCTCTCTCCTCTCTCTCTCTTTCTTCAAGAGAAGGGATAGATCAGTCGCCCTATAAATCTCAACTTCGAATCACCCAAAGGAGTAAGTAGAGAACCACTATTAATTAGAGGTGGCCCATGGCCATGGGCCACCCGGCCCGCCTTCCCGGCTCGGTCAAGCCCGTTGATCACGGGTCTGGGCACGACTCAGATTTTACCGAGTTGGTCCAGGATCTTGTTTTTTCGATCTTGGCCCGACGGGCCGGGCCGGGCCAGGTCTAGTCCGGGGAAATCGCATGCCTTTTGTTTGTTTTTATAAAATTTTCTTTTTTTATTTGGACGGGCATAGACCCGAGTCTGGGCTTGGCCCGACCTGGCCCGCCAAGCCACGGACCCGGCACGCCTAAGTCCGTGTCGGTTTCGGGTCCATGATTCCGAGCTCGTTGGCCTGTCGGGCCGAATCGGGTCATGTCTACTAGTGATCCTCTTTAAAAAAAACCCTCTCTCATCTCCCTTCGACAAAAAGAACGAAAAAATCCCCAAATTCGCTGTTAGAAAACCTCTTCTGCTTTGTCTCCTCACTGTTGAGTGTTTGTAGTGTTTTTGTCGAGGACGATCGTAAAGACCAACCTCGAGTCGGGTCGTCTCTCGAAAGAAGGTTATCCGGACATGGATTTAAACAATAATTGATTCACAAGAAAGGAAAATAAATGACAAAACCGACCAGGTTGGTAATTATAAGAAAAAGAGGTGAAGCCTTAATGATGAGTGTCAAATCTTGTATAGGAGGGTAGCACAATATTTTCCAGCATATGTTGTGTTTATAGTTTGTATATTTTCAGTATATGTTGCATTTTTATCATTGACATATCTAAAAGAAAAAAACAATAAAACATATACGGTCAATAAACACAATAAAAACAATGCGATGAAATGTAAAACGAAACGGTTGTCGACAAGAGAAAAATACTTGTTTGATTTCGTATATTTTTCAGAATTTGTTCATCAACATAGAATAATATTTATTGATTGTGTAGTTTGTTTATATTTGGAAGATGATGCAGTAACCTTACTATGTATGATATATAACCTTACTATATATAATTACTTTTGTAGTAAAAGAGCATCATATTTTATATGATACGTAACCTTACTATATATAATTATTTTTTTTGTTTTTATGTTTATCGCAGAATCTCATACCTGCGAAATTTAAGGGTGGAGTTACATTTGTTTTGATAACTGATATTTTACGTCTTTACAATTAATTGTCATGTAGTTTGTAAAAATGCAATTAAGATTTGTCACACCATACAATTACAATTATTTCTAAATCACGTGGCAAAAGCGAAAAATCGTCATTCTTAATCCACTTTATCGACATCAATGAAAGTAGGGCATAATTCAGCACAATTACCTTGCCCAAAATTTTGCTTAAGAAACCTAATTTTACGCAATCTTCGATTTCTAATTTATTTACTTATTTTTTTCTAAGTTCGCGAGCTTTGAATTCTAATTCACCAGTGACATAATTGAAAATTTGATATTTCACGAATTTGGAACCTGTCAAGTGCATACCAATTTTTGGCCAACCAAACAACATAGCAACTAAACCTATTGGTTCAGGGCCACATATATGTCTTTTTGAACCGTCGAGTTTTGAAGAACCGCCGATTCAACCCTTTTTTATTTTATTTTTTTCATTTTTTTTATTATTTTTTGATTTTTTTTAAAGAACCAGGCCTACTCGAAACCAACAGTTCACCAAATCGCCAATGCATATGTTCGAGCTGGTTTAGGGTCATCCAACCGTGGTCGAGACTGACAATCTTGTCCCGAAACCGGACTTGGAAACAATTTTGGCCATGTCTAAAAACAGTTGTATGAGTATTTTATCATTCAATCCAAAAATGAACCAAACAACCTATTGAGGAGATAAAATTACACATGCCCAACTGGCGGGCCGATTCATGACCCGGCCAGGCCAAGCTGGTCCTAAAGTTGTCAAAACGGGCCGGCGGGGCGTGGCGGGCCTGCAAAATGTCGGCCCAAACCGTCCCTGCGGGCTTGGCGGGCCATCCCGTTTTTCTTTTAAAAAAAAAAAAAAAAAAAACTGGGCTGCACATGCATTAATGAAGCAGATATAGAAGTAGAAATAGAAGCAGACTTTAGGAGGTGCGTGCGATTTTTCTTTTTAGATCTGCAAATAGAAGCAGTCTAGCAGATATAGTTCGATATAATTGAGGAGCGGTAAAAGGTACTCGTTTGCGGACTTGTTGCACTTCAACGAGATGGACCAATTGAATATAAATAAGAGCGACATCTCTCACTCCTGGATTGCTCTCTACGGCTTGCGCGATTAGGTTGAACCTATTCTTTTTTAACATATATATTATTTTTTAACATATAATAATAATAATAATAATAATAATAATAATAATATAGATATTCTTTAAATAAGGCGGGCTAGCCCACGTTGTTTAAATAAGGCGGGCCAACCCGCCCCGCCCCACCGTGGCCTGCGGCCCGCTCTCCAACGGGCCTAAAAAATCCCGGCCCAACCCGCTCCTTTTGCGGGGCGGGGCGGATCGGCCCGCGGGCCGTGAGCCAAATTGACAGCTCTATTGGTCACCCAGCCTCAAAACTTGATCCCAGAATCGACACGGATGTAGGTACGGGCTGGGTCAACAAACCGACGGTTTGAGACCGGCCGGTTCATAGGGAAAAAATTTTGAACGTCTCTAAGGCCGATTCCGACACATCCCGCCGGGTCAAATAATTCGTACAGGAAGACTGAAACCGGCCCGATCAAAATACGGGCTCAGGTTCGGGCCCATGATTCGGGTCACGACTTGTTCGAGTCGAACCGGCGGTTCGAGCCGGCCCGTGGCCATGTCTAGATAAAATAAGTCCATAACAAATGGGCCCACAAGTATGTATTATATGTTTATAGCTAGGCTCATTATTTGATAATATTCCTATCACAAGACACGACGTTGACTTATTCTCAGTCAAATATTATTAACAACCAAAACCTGATTATTAACAACCAAAACCAACAACATTTATAGACCTCCTCTGTAAACATTATGAAAATAATTAATTCGTTCATTCAATTTACTTTCTCCAAACATTTTTTTGGCTATGTGAAAGTTATCCAAATGTACCCTCAGGCCTCGTCTTTTACATGAGGATATCTCACCTTTATCATTCACTTATGACTCGTTTGCTTTCATAAATTATGGCGTGCTGGATATCCTTAAGCATCAGATTAAACGGAATTAACGGAGATATAGTCCTAGGAACATAGGATAAATAATCCAGCCAAAATTAGGTTGATTACTTGTGTCAGGGTAATTTATTGTATTCAATTACAAAAATGCCCCTAATTGTTCAGAACCAACCGCATCCTAGCAACCATCCCCTTTACTCAACCCATCGGCAGCCAAGCAGTTTTGTCATCGTGAATGAATCCTTCCCATATCTCAACCAAAAAATCCTATCAGCCAAGCAGTTTTGCACCATCCCCTCTACTCCAGCTGTGTGTGCATCTCCAGAAAAAAAATGCTACTAACTGAGATATTTTGTATGTACAAACTTCCATTTGGGCAAAAATCTTTTGTAGAGTAAAACAAGAGACAACTCATTTCTCTTGATCTCTTTGTTGTGCAACTGCAAGATCATGACACCATAAGGCAGACTCTCATCAACTCTATCCAGCATTTCCCATGCAATCAGTAAGAATAATGAACTAAACTCACGCTAAGTTAACACTCAATCTTCATCATCTCTATCCATCATTTCCCATGCAATCAGTAAGAACAATGAACTAAACTCACATTAACTTAGCACTCACTCTAAATATTCCTTTTTATGTCACATGCAACGTTGTTTCTCGACTCCCTACTTCTAAAGCTCAAGAAGCAAGATTTGTCGGCAAATAGACTAAGCTAGAAAGCAGATGAAGCGAAGTCATCTTTACTTTACCAGGCCTCTGCTAAAGGGTCAGATAACTTGAGTCACTGTAAAATTTGAAAAATAGATTTCAATACTAAGGAGCAGCTTTTTATCGGGGTTGCAAAAAGTTTGCAACAAACATGAAGTCGTGATTTAAGAATTCCAGAATATCGACGTAAATGATGCCAAGGGTATCGAAAATGGGATTTGTGGCCAAACATGACTGGTTGTGATCCCAAAGAAAATAAAAAGAAGGCTAAACAACAAGCATAAGGTGGTGAGGAACCATATGACCAGATTTTTTTTTTCTAGGTTATATGAGGATTAGCTGATGATCTCTTGTCCTAAGTTTCGTGCTTTGGGCAGGTGTCAAAGACTGGAGAGTTTTAATCAATTATCTTAAAAGGAGATGGTTTCATTCGCGTGAGTGTAAAAAATCCTTTGAATGGAAGAATTAGAATAGGAATGGATGTATCTGTTGATACTTAATAAAGTTTGGGAGTGGATTAAGAAAGGGGAAAACAAGAGAGGAAAATTGAGAAGTTGAGGGAGAAAAAAGCTCTTGAATTTTATGAAAAGCAAAAGCAGATGGATCTTAATATGGGGTGTAAGAATGTCCACTCTGGTCTGCTTTTTATGTTGAATCAAGAAAACACTACAAAATGCAACTAGTGAGGATTTTGTCCCTTCAAAAAATAATCTCATAATTGACTATTATTTGCTATTACCAATTTAGGGAATTGTTTTCCCTTTTTCTCTATTTTTTTTCCCTCGCCAAAGAAAGTACTAGAGAATGGTACTAATAATCTCATAGTTGAGTATTAATTGCTTTTGAATTTTCTGAAAAGCAAAAGCAGATGGCTCTACCCAGTTTTTGTTCCTACTTATCTCACTCCATAATTAAGAGGAGGGCTTGGTAGTGAACTTTTAAGGGGAATGTGCAGCAATCAAATGGTTACTGGTAAGAATTAATATTTGATTCCTAAAGTCTGAAATGACTGTTCTTCATTTTAGATGCCAATAATGAAAAACTTGTATAGAAAATTTAAAATCAATTAAACACTGATCCATGTGGGGGGAAAAAACATCATGCTCTTGACAGCAGTACCAATCTACTAATATATGCTTGATTGCTAAAATAACTCGGCTTAGTACAAAATTACATTGAAATAGAAAATCAAGCGCTTTCAAGAAGAAAATACAAAGGGGGAGTCGTTAAATTCATGGATCATAAAAATACTTGGTTTAGCAGAATAACCAAATAAGATGCCATTGAAAATTAACAATCAAAGCATCGTTTAAACCACTAAACATCCAAATTTCATCCCCATAGAATCCCAACAAAATCCATCTCAAACCATAGGACCCAATTCGATCTATACAAACTCAAATCTTACCCTAGCCCCCGAAGCCGTACAGCGTACGGCCCTGCCTCTTGAGCGCATACACCACGTCCATCGCTGTCACGGTCTTCCGGCGAGCGTGCTCGGTGTAAGTGACCGCATCTCGGATGACGTTCTCCAGGAAGATCTTCAGGACGCCGCGGGTCTCCTCGTAGATGAGGCCGCTGATGCGCTTAACGCCGCCGCGGCGGGCCAGGCGGCGGATCGCCGGCTTGGTTATGCCCTGGATGTTGTCCCTTAGCACCTTCCTGTGGCGCTTGGCCCCACCCTTTCCCAAACCCCTTGCCACCCTTTCCTCTTCCGGACATTTTTTGGGATTCTTTTTTTCCAGATTATCGATCGAGCTAATTTGTCTTGTGAGTGAGATGTGGAACTGACGGGATACTTGTATGTGTGGCCTTGGGGATGAGGGTGCTTGCCTGCCGTTGGATTCAGTTCTTATCGACGGTTGTCAGACTCTATCCGTGCCATTATGTAAAAGTGTTTGTATCCGTTGATGTACTAAAATGAACGGGTCAGATTGGTTTTTGCTCAGCCGCGTGGATTATGGATTAGGCACTTTTTTTTTAACTATTGCAACTCGATTCACAACAAACAAATATTAAAATTTTTGTTTATAAAGTAATACTACACAATTTAGTGAAGTGTTCTTATTATAGGGTGTGATTCACTGATTTGATATAAAAATTTCTCATCTAGTTAATTTAAATTTTAACTCAACTTTAATTTAACCTCACTATTATCAATATAATTAAATAATATCAACAAATTATTTTTACACATCACCTCAACTTTAATTCATTATTCATCTACTCACATAATTTTAACTAATCGTCACTTTACATAATCTCTCTTCTGCTTTTACATCAAAAAAAATTAATTATTTTGTTTTAGATATTATTTTTATATAGACTCAAAATTCCGCTAACAACTAACCATACCACATTTTTTCAAATTAACTCTAGTTAACCAAAAAAATTAATTTTGAGTGAAAATTTTTATCAAAACACTTCCTTAGGTTGTGTGGGTTGTGTTAGTACTTATTCCTTTTCTTTTAATTTCAACGAGCAGACCTTAGGGTATGTTTGTTTACAAATAAATTCAATTTATATTCAAAGTTTAACTTAAATTTAACTCAACTTCACTATCTTTAATATTATAAATATAATTAATTAATATCAATACACTCTACATCAGTATTTCGGATGGATATTTTGTCTCCAAGCCAACTAGAGGGTTGAGATAAGAGGATCTACTCTTCCTTTATTTGTTTATTTTGGTGTCTGATGATTTTTCAAACTTAATCAAGCAAGCCGACACTTTTCATGCCTTCGAGGAGTTAAAAATCAGTAAACACACTTCTGTTATTTATCATTTGTTTTTTGTTGATGGGTCCGTGTTCTTTTGTCAAGCTAATCATTACCATGCAAACAAGCTTTTGAATATTGTGAGGACTTATTGATATGCTTCTGGTCAGGCTGTGAATTTGAATAAGTCTACTATTTTCCAATGTTTTAAATGCTCCAGCCGGTAATACCGAATATCGGTCATTAGTACGGTACAATTACACACAAAATATCAGATTTACGGTTGACCAGTTTGTACCGAGATCATACCGGTTCAAAATACCGGTCAATAAAAAAAATTAAAAAAAAAAATTATTAAATTAAAAAATAAAATTTAAATTAGCTTAAAATGTTTTATTTTTATCTCATTGAGAAGTTGAAATTAATGATTATGATCCTTTAATTTTTTCCTTTTTTTGCATTTAGTATTATATATTTTTTTATGTATATTTATATATATCATTACATTTGCTAGTCCGGTAATACCACCAATATTACCGGTACGACTGGTAATACCGCGTACCCGTGACTAGACCGATATGACCATCGGTACGGTATTTAAAACACTGTTATTTTCTTCTTTAAGACTACCCAGAACTCTTTGAGCTGAAATTTGTCAAATCATTAATGGTTTGTTGTGATTAAATCTTCTATATACCTGAGGCCTCCTTTGGGAATAGGAAAAAAAAAAATATAATTTTAAATTAGTTAAAAAATGCATTGTGGAAGAAGTTAAAAGCTGAAAGAATAGATTCTGAGTGAGGCTGGCAAAGAAGTATTTATTAATACTTTCATCAGTGCTTTGCATATGTATGCTATGTCTGTTTTCAGGATCCATGTTGAAGATTGCAGTGAGATTTGTGGGTTGATTTCAGGTTTTTGGTGGGATAAGAATAAGGGGGAAAACTAGACAAATTTAGGTATGTTAGCTCAACCTAAGATGGAGGTGGTTTGGGGTTTAGAGAGTTAGGGAATATAAATGAGTCTCTAACTCTGAAACAAATTTGGAGGGTTCTAACTAAACTTAATCTCTTGATGAGTAGTAGCGTAGTAAGAGGTAGATACTTTCACAATCAACAGATAATGGATGTGTCAAACAAAAAAATATCTCGTGCATCGTACATTCACTTTACTAGTTAATAAAAAAAGCCAACTAAGTTTCAAAATTGCAAATGGTACAAATTCCACCCCAAGTGTGGTATATGTAGAACAAAAAAATACCTCTCAGAGGATGTTTCTAATAGGTCAAAGCAGACTAAGTTTGAAAAAAATAAAGAGATTATTATCACATGAATGTTAACTTAGACCTCTTGCTCTTTCTATCCCTCAATCTATTTTTTTTTCCTTTTTTTTTTTTTGTTCGA
>BKCP01011625.1:2152102-2273406 GCA_008636005.1 Striga asiatica | reverse complement strand
AAGTTTTGTTGTCAAAAAGCACACACGGTCTCGTGCAACAATTTCAAGATCCTCACAACAATGAAGCACATAAATGCGTGTTGTCCTCTACTCACTGCAATTTGACATTTCATGAATATAGTTGCACTGTTACCTGTCAAATAAGGGGAAATTGTTTCATTTTAGCAATAAAAATCTGGGATTCTTAGTTATGCATAAAAATGAAGTGAGAACAACCTTAGGACCATATATAAGAATCTCAAATTCCAGGATTTCTTCTTGGAAATCTACCTACACGATTACCTGAGATCGTACAACAACAATGCCTGCCAAACAAGTGCAGTTTTCAGATTTTTTTTCTTTTCATTTTTTGCCAGGATTCACTAAGCTTCCAAAGCCAGCACTTTACAGCATTAAAACAATTCTGGAACAAAGTAGCACATGATTAATCATCTAAATAGTACCAAGCTTAGGTATATTTCGACCTGGATCGGCACGAATTTCCTTTAAGACAAACACAGGCTGATTTGACAAGATGAATTAAGCTAACAAATCAATCAAATAAATTTGAATTCGGGAACATAATAACCCCATGATTAATATAAATTTTCCAACTTTTTGGCTTTTAGCTACAGATACAGGCATTTTACTTTGACAATTATCAATGCTCTTCATAACCATGAGCTAATACGCCACCAATCTTCAAAATTGCACAAGTCATATATATAAACAAATGAAAAAAAAAATTAGATCTCTTGAATATTATTCTCCTCCAATATAGAATAAAAATATAACAAGGATACAATCTCTCTCTCTCTCTCTCTCTCTCCCCCTCACTCTGTCTCATCTCCGTTTATCCGTCCCTTCACCCTCTTCATCCTTAAGAAGTCCGAGGAGAGCAAGGAAGCCAAAGAAGAAAAAACCGCCAGTCCAACCACCGCCACCGCCACCGCCGCCGCCACCGTCACCATCATCACGTGGAGGAAATCCCGCTCCACCATCATCAAGCTCCGGGGATTTTTCTTTTCCTGGAATACATACAAATTAAACAAGAAGTGTTGCAAATGCTTGAGGTTCCAAATTTGTGTACTGTATTGGAGGATTAAGTGAAAGAAAATGTAATATTTTATCCAACCAAATTATAGATAGGGCAGATGATGACATTTGAGAAAAAGAAAATATCGATGCAAGCAAAGCTGCATTCAATTAATCACAAGATTATGTGTTGTTACGACCCTAAAAATGTTACGAAAGAGGCACATTTTAGTTTCTTTTTATCTTTTTCCTTCTTTTTGTTTTGGAACATGATCAAATTTAAGCCCGGACAGATTCTTTAACTCGTGAGTGGTAAACCAAAAAAGGTAGCACACACAACACGGAAAACGAAATTAAACTTTAAGTACCTTGTATAGGTGCAGGTGCAACTGTAATCGTAGATGATTTGCGGGTTATTGTTTGGGTCTGTTCAGCAGAACATCTGGCACTCTGCAAATGAAAGTAATAAATCAGTTTTCCATAAGTATATGCCGAATAAGGAGATCAAACAGAAGATATAGTTCTCCAGTAAGTTCAAGACATCAGATTCGTGAGTGAAACATGCTTTTCAGCTAGTTTGCATTCTATTTGAAGGACTTGAAATGCTACTCATTCTAACGTGATGTTGACGATTGTTAAGCAAACAAGTGATTCATCCCAAAGATATGATTTGATACTCATTATAAACAGTAAAAAGGGCATCTCGAAAAAAAGAATTACCATAGCACCAGAACAAATGACAGATGCACGCTTCACTTGAATGGTATGAGCTTTGCTCCTCCCAAAAGAAAACTGCATGCAAAGAGGCTTCAGGCCAACTGGACTAGATAGAACATTCCTTTTGGGCTTCAAACAGTGATCTTTTAATCCAACTGTAAATAAAAAAGATCCAACTTAGAATTTACAATCTTGAAGTCGAAATTGTGTTTATATCCAAGAGATAAATAATCAATGTTGAAGAAGAAATAGTATTTCACCCTGACCATGGTAGTAAGTTTTTGTGTAATCATAAAATACGGTTCACCAGAGACGAAAGAATATGAAAGCAGAAGTTCGATAATCAGCAAAAATAATGTCAATAGATAAGAACACATCAAAAAAATTACCAAACCAACAGACTGAAAACTAGAAAATAGAATGATAAGACATGTCTCATGACTAAATTCGAAAGACAACAAAGGTAATGTCTGCCTAGCAAATATTTATTATTCAATTAGCAGGTTTAGAAACTTTTAACTCAAACCTTGAATCTCCTAAAACAGCATTTCAGACACACAAATCTCACACGCTGAAAGAAAAACTCATGATAAATAAAATTGCAATGAATTCAGCTAATCTAAATAATAGAAGATGGAAATACACACACCTGTAGGTTGTAGTGCAATAGAACTGACCATCATCACACTTAGAGACATCTCAACGCCAATATTATATATCACCTGAAAGGGAAAAAAATAAATATAAAAAATGATCATGAGAAAGAGTATATGCACTGCAAACAACAAGAAACACTTTATTTCAAAGAATGTCCAAACCAACATGGAGCTAACCAAATCAAACGAGTTTCCGAAAAATTAATTCAACATCAGATTCCTAAGCATCGAAAGTAACAAACTCTAATATATATTGAACAAATAATCAATTCAATTTCTTAAAGCACAAAGAACATAAATACAAATGTATGTATATGAACGGTTATCTAACAATTCGAAGCCACAGTTAGGGATGTAAATGGGTCGGATCGGGTGCGGGTTTTGACGTACCTGTACCCGGTCCGCTACCCGATTACCCATCACCGGGTTCGGGTTGGGTTTTACCCGTCGGGTAATCGGGTTACCCAAATTAGTAACGAAGAGACCAGGGCCAATGAGTAACGAAGAGACCAGGGCCAAAGTTTTTATTTGAATGGACAAATTTACAAACAATATACAAGTCCTTCAACACTTCAAAGTCACAGCAATTAGCACTAAGCAGGCCAAAGTTACAGACAATAATGAGATTATTAAACTCGAAATTCACAACACCTTACAAACTCACACCCCAAAAGAACTCACACATTCAGTCAAATCGAAGCCAAATTGAAGCCAAGGCGAAGCCAAATCGTGAGGAATGAGGTCGTCAAGCGGAGACGGAGACGTGGGCGTCGGAGACGTGGGCGTCGGATACGGAGGCCGGAAGCGGAAGCGTGCGCGCCGGGCGGAGGTCGGAAATCAGAGGGGGAGGTCCCCGATAATGGAGATGAGAGGCGGAGCCGGCGGTCGGAAATCAGAGGAGAGACGTCGCCGATAATTGAGATGAGGATTGAGAAGATCGAATCTGATAAATGGATATGTCGTGCAGAGCAGATAGAGAGGCTAGGGTTTAGTGAATTTTCCAATATATATTAATTAGCGGGCCATTCAATATATATTAAACAAATTTTTACTTTAATCTCATTCTCAGCCATCAATATATATATAGGCCTTGTTTGGCAATCAGCGGATAGCGGATAGCGGATAGCAGATTGTATCAGCGGATAGTGGATAGCGGATTATATTAGCTGATTTGACCAGCAGATTGCATTAGCGGTTTTTAAATAAGTGTTTGGTAAATAGCTGAAAGCTTATAGCTGTTTGACATTACAAAATGACCAATAAGAATATTTTATTATTTAGGGTGTATTTTTTTAATAATAATATATTAAAACATTTAATATTCTTTAGTTGGTAATTTATAAATATATTATTTTTTTCTTTAAATTGCCTAAAACTTGATGAAGAAGTTATGAATTTTATATTTTTCTAGATAAATTAATCATATGGATGACATATTATTATTTATTGGCACCATAAACCAATATAAATTTTAAAATAAATAATACAAATTAAAAAGTTCCAAGTAAAAAGTTTTTTTGTGAATCCTCTATCCCCAAAAAGCTCCTTTAATGAGCTTTTTCTAAATTAGAGGTTTGAGCCCAAAAAGCTTATCAAATAAGCTATTTACCAAACAGACTCAATAGCGGATTTGACGGGTCAAACCTCTCAATTAAGTCCAATCCGCTAATTTACCTTCAATCCGCTATCTACCAAACGGGGCCATATATATATATATTTATATATTTATATTTAATTTATTTCTAAATTTCTATGCATATTCTTTTATTTAATTTATTTTTAAATAAAGATGTATTTAGTGAGTTTGATTATAGGGAAAACAAATTATTAAATAAAATAGTATTTAATATTGGACGGCCATTTTTATGTAATAGAATAAGTGAACATAAGTAATTTCATTTTTATATTGTTTAACATGTAAAACATATCAAGTTAAAAGTCGCAATCTAGATACCAAACTATTTGTACCTTGTTTTTATGTTTTTTGTTGATTTAAGAATTATTTATTTAACAAATTTTTGAAACTCTTAACTATATCTTATCTTTAAGGGAATACACAAATTTTAAGCTAGGGAGATCAAAAAATTCTCTCAAGTGAGAGTGACTCCGGCGATTCTCCCCTGTAAGACCAGTTATCGTTTTCTGATTTTTTTCAATTGCTCCGATAGATATTCAGTGATCCAAGCTAAGCTTAATGGCTGATAAAGATTGTGTGGGACGGGATGAGGATCTGGCAGCAAGGCTGCAAGGTTTTTCATTCTCAGCTAGGGAAAATTCAATAGTGGATATCGCTCAAGATGATATCAGACTCAGGGCAGACGAATACAATCGTAGCTTACTTGGGATGGTCATTGGAGATAGAAAAGCAAGCTGGGTAGGTATTAAGCGAACTATGAGCAACATTTGGAAACTACATCAAACAATGGAGGTTAAAGAGCTGGGGCACAATTTCTTTCAATTCCTATTCAAAAACAGAGAGGATATGAAAAAGGTGGCCAGCGGCACATGGATATTCGAGAACCAGTATCTCATACTTCGAGAATGGGAATCCGGTCTTACCCGCAAGCATAAAGGTTTCCAGGAACTTAACTTATGGGCTCAGGTAATCAATCTACCTTTAGACTGGCTTAGTTCAGAAGTTGGTCTCAAAATTGGGAACGTCTTCCCTCAAGTTAATAATGTGGTAGTTGTTAATGCTGGGAACCATGGGGGTAAGATTCTCAGACTCTTGGTGACGGTTAATATCAATGAACCTCTACCCAGATGTGCTAATTTTCAGTTAGGTGATGATATAGTCAAAGTGGGGTTCAAGTATGAAGAATTAGTTAATTTATGCTATTACTGTGGTATAATTGGGCATCTTGACATAACTTGTTGCAAAAGAATTGTAGACATCAGGAATAAAACACTGAGAGATGGGCAATATGGTGAGTGGATCAAAGCAGATGATGGCCAATCTTGGCCTGGGCATAACAACTCTAGCTCTAGACACTCCCCATCTAGAGAAACTCCAGTGGATGAGGCTGACAAAACTCAACACACAAGCTCTTCTCATCAGTTTGGTATATAGATTGTGTAACACCCCGCTTATCAGAGTAAATTTTTCGCAACTTTTACTTCGAAAATGCTTAACTCTTTCGAAATCTTATGCGACTAACTCGGGATGCTACTCAAACTTATCATCTTGAAAATCCGTTTATCTTTAAACTTTTGTCTAATACTTCTTTAGACATAAATAAAACAGATTTTCTTTAAACTTGCATTTAAAATACCATAATCATATTTCTCATAATGGTAAAAACTTGAAATCTGAAATTCATTAAAATGCAAGTTCAATACTTAATGTGCATAGCGGAAATACTTGAAAATGTGGTTAATTATACAGATTGTTATAAATGTCCGTATCAAAGCTTGTCTTCATCTGAGTCCACGATCCACACCAACACTGCTCCACTCACACCTCCTCTTCGACCTGTTACTTGAAACTAAAACTCATGGGGGAATCATAAACCGATATCTGATCGGTAACCAGAAATCTGTTCTGGTACTGAAACTTAAACTGGCCGATATCTGATCGGATACGTGTGCACACTCTGATGGATATTTCTAAGGCACCTAATGGCCTCCATCAGAACTTAGGATATAATCTCTGAGAACAAATTAATGCCTCCTCATCCTAAGCGTAAAACTTAATCTGTAGGATATACTCTGAGACAAGTGATGGTCTCCTCATCCCATATGACATCAATATCGTACTCAACGTGATACCCATTCAGGGTCCCCACCTTTTTGTCTTTGAAATCATTTGAAAAACGATAAGTGCTGTACTGGTACTGTATCTGCAAGTTACATCAAATATAAACAAATATACTAAGTACTATGCTCGTATACTCAATAAGAATTTTAGGATTATTAACTTATCCAAATCTTATAGAAATTCATTAAACTTGCTTTTTCTCAAGTTTATACTTAACTTCTCTTTTTACTTTTACTTAAGGTCAACTACTTAACCTTATAAATCATGTCTTCATAAACATCAATATGGTATTATACTTAGCATGTCATAACTCAAATGTGAAAATAACTATATTTCACATTATACTTGATTGAGTATTTAAACTTAAAACATGCTTACTTTTACCAACATCATCAACATGATTTATAACTTATCTTAATTTAACTTGATTAAATACTTAATTCATCATACATCATATTTCCCAATCTTTAGATATTGGCTTATACTAAATTTTCACTTAATTAACTTGAAAGTGAAAATAATCTCAAGCCATAATCATCTTTTACTCATAACATTTAATCATGATGTTAATATGTCATATTTAATACAATCTTTATAAAATTGTATACTCAACATATTATACCAAAACTTCATCAAATTACTCATCACTTATATGAGAATTACTCATGATTATCTTATTTTAACAACTTAAACATTTCATGAATATTCTTGCATATATATACTTATCTTTACATATATGCTTTCTTATATTCATAACTTATTCATTTCTCATCTTTAAATTATGAAACTTAACAGTCATATTCTTAACTCATATTTAGACATGTCATAAAAATTTCATAATTTTATCATGCATATATCTCGATTTATTCAAGTTTAAAGTTGCTGCTGGAAACAAGTACATAAAATTCAGCTTGCATGATAAACTTTAAAAATTCATATCTTGAGTTATACTAAACTAAATGACTTGATTCTTGATCCTATGTACTCCTTTTTTACACAAGAAATAACCATAGGAAGCATAGATTTCCAGATTTTTCATAGCTATGTAAAAATCTCATCATAACTTAACACATATGACATATATATGAGCTGGAAATAACTTATTTTCTAGCATGCTTATATTCATATAAAACTTTAATATCTAAGTCATTAAAAATATTATTAAACACTTAATATCATCTACTAAACATGTAAACTCATTATCAAAACATGAACTCAAGCATGTAACTTTAAGATAAGTAAATTACCTCATTCTTGCTAGAATCGTAACTTAATTCTTCACTTCTACAAAGTTTCTACTACTCATTCACTCTTACACTCTTATATAACTTTTGATAAACTTTGGTGTGAGAAATCTGATTTTTAGGCCTCCATTTATAGGCACAAATTGGCAAAACATCATAATGGAGTGAAGAAATGAACAAAATAAACAATTTAAACTTATAAACTTAATTAATCATAAACTATTTTATGATTAACTTTTATTCTTATCCAAACATAATTAATCATAAAAAATGGCCTTTAGTTATAGCCATGAGTGAGTTTTTTGGTAGAGAAAACCATAGTTTTTAAACCCGGTCCGGTGATCAACTCGGACAGGTCCTCGGGTCACCGGGTCAATTGCTGAACCGGATAATTAATTTTAAAATTTTTAAAATTATATATAGAGTATTTTTGTTATATAAATATACATAAAAGTAACAAAATTAAATGATTTGTGTATAAAATTTGTATATTAAAGTGTTAATAATATGTATCTCATGATAAATATTTATCATATAAACATATATACATATTTTTATTTTTAAAAAAACAAAAAAAAGATATAAAAAATATATATGGACCGGGTCAACCGGGTTGACCCGGCCGGGTCAACCGGGTTGACCCGGCCGGGTCAATGCCCCAGATCGGCCGGGTCTCTACCGGGTCGGCCGGGTTTTGACCGGGTTTGACCGGGTCCTTGGTTGCCCGGTCCAAATACTCCACCCGGACCGGTTCCGGCTCGGGTCGACCGGGTCCCGGGACGACCCGCCGGGCCGGTCCGGGTCTCAAAACACTGGATAAAACTTATTCCACCAAGTTTAATAAAATTCTCATCAATTGTTGAAAAAAAATGCTAACTTAAAGACTTAGCAAAACTTTGTTGTGATTTTCTCATCTCATTCTCACCAATTGATGACCAAAATTTCGTGCTTAATGTGATGTAATTGATTCCATATATTATTGAAAAAATGTCACCATTCATCATATAAAAATCTTTGGAACAAAATAATAAAAATAATAAAAATCATTTTTTTTATTACTTATGCATTTTCTTTCAAAATGGCTGATTTTTAAAACTCTTTTACTGAAAAGTAATGCTCATATATGGTCTTGGATCATGCTAATAAACCGAGAATAATACAATTTACGGAACTCAATTCGGACTTAAAACGAACGTTTACCGTAAAACTAAAAATTCTAAAATTTAAATTCTTTACTCACATTTTTTTCTTCAATTTAATGAACATATTGCTTCTTAGGATCTAATATAATTATCTTGAAATATTCTACATTTACGGAACCACATTCGGACTTAAACCGAACGATTACCGTAAAACCGAAAATTCTAAAAATTTCGATTTCTATTAAAATAATTTAAATAGACTATAATGTCTAAATAAATTTTCTCACTTCTTTGAACATTTATCACTTAAATGTTCATGGATACTTAACCTTACTTCAAGACTTAACTTGTATCAACTTATGCTAAAACTCAATATTATGATCTTATCTTGATGACTTAAACACTTAGAAAAATTCTAAGTATTTAGTACTAAGGCTCGGCTATTTCTTAATTAAGTTCAACTCATAACCGAACATACTTGGTTTCAGTTCACTACTTATCTTAAACGATTAATCAAAATATACTCAATTTCGATTATTCGTCATCTTATATTAATTAATCCCGTCTTATAAATCCATTTATAAAAATAAACAGACCGGAATTAATTAATTACTGAACTGGCTCGATTACTGAATACTATTGAACCGAGAATACTTTCGACTTAAAGTCGAATTTTTAACTGAATAACTTAATAACTGGCTCGAAACTAGGAACGAGCATTAATAAAAGTAATTAGTTCATACTTAGACTAATTACTTTTATTAATTACTGATTGGGATATTACAGATTGTGACTTTTAACTTGATATGTTTTACATGTTAAACAATATAAAAATGAAATTACTTATGTTCACTTACTCTATTACATAAAAATGGTCGTCCAATATTAAATACTATTTTATTTAATAATTTGTTTTCCCTATAATCAAACTCACTAAATACATCTTTATTTAAAAAATAAATTAAATGAAAGAATATGCATAGAAATTTAAAAATAAATTAAATATAAATNCTCCAATGGATGAGGCTGGCAAAACTCAGCACACAAGCTCTTCTCATCAGCAGCCAGGTAGCCCAATAGTGGCTCCAATGCAGGGTCTCCTTACTGATACTCATCAACAAGACACAGTAGGATCTACTTCAGGGCAGCAAACATCAACCTCTTCTCCTTCCATCACTCCCTCAGATAAAGCAGCAATCATTCACTCTCAATCCCTTGAACTAGTTACATCAAACCCCTCAGCTCAAGATGGAGTCAGACTAATGGAGATTGAATTCCCACCTTCTACCAACCCAGAGCAAAGGAAGGAAACTTCCAAGGAGCTGGTAATAGCCAAAGTCCCTAAATGGAGGAGATCCTCATCAAAAGAAGGTAGGCTCCAAAGGCAAGGAGAGCTTGAGATAGTCACTGTTCCTAACTCAAGCAATAAAAGGAACAGAGCAGAACAAGTAGACAGTGTTGTAGAAGAAAAAGACCAACTGATTGTGAAAGCTCCAGGCAAGAAAATCAAAGTGGTCCTTGACAAGGTGGGGGATGCCAGCCTAGAGTGGCACCCAAACCCCCAATGTTAGCTGCGGTGTGGAACTGTAGAGGGCTAGGTGGGCCCTCTATAGTTTCCCAAATCAAAGAGTCTTTTAGGACTCACCACCCAAAGTTCTTCTTCTTATCTGAAACTAAAAATACTCTTGCTTTTGTTAAGTCAGTCAGCAAAAAACTTGGCTTTGAAGATAGACATGCTATAGTTGATCCCAGGGGATTGAGTGGGGGACTTCTTCTTATGTGGCACTAGGGATGGGGGTATCTTTGTATACATGAGTGCTGACAGAGCTACTAGAGAGACCCAATGGAGAGAGTTAGAGGAAGACAAACCCTCTTGGGGTGATAATTAGTACATTATTGGGGATTGGAATGCAATATGCTCTATGGAGGATAAGCAAGGGGGTAGAACCAGGCAACCTAGATCCTTTGATAGCTTCAACAACTTTATCATGGACATGGAAATGGAGGAGATCAAAATGGAAGGATATCAGTTTACCTGAGGCAACAACAGGGAAGCAGAAGGTTTTGTTGAAGAAAAGCTGGATAGGGCTTTTGCTTCTCTTGAGTGGCATTGCAATCATCCTAATGCTAGCATTCTGAATATTTTCAAAACAGCCTCTGACCACTCCCTTTTAATACTCAATGATGGAGTTCCTCATGACAGAAAGAAAAGAAGGTTTCTCTTTGACAATAGGTGGTTGACAATGGAGGGTATGGAATCAGCAGTTCAGAAAGCTTGGAGCACTCCTCAGCAGGGTACTCCATTCTACAGATTTAAAGAAAAGGTGAAATGTACCAGACTTGCTCTTCTGAAATGGAGCTCCAAATTCAAAACTCACAACCAAGCCAAGATTGCTAATCTCTCCATAAAACTGGACAGAATTAGAACAGAGGGCAAACTTGATCAGTGGGAAGAGTGGGAAAATACTAGAGCTGAATTGGATGCTGCTTATGCTTTTGAAGAAAGGTTTTGGGCCCAGAAAGCAAGATCTCAGTGGATAAAGACAGGGGATACCAATTCTAAATTTTTTCATGCCTACACTATCTAAAGAAGAAGGCAAAATGCTATCTCTCGACTGGTCTCTGATAGGGGCAGGGTTTTTAGCTCTAAGGATGAAATTGAGGAGCACATTACAAATTACTACTCAAATCTCTTTGCTTCTGAAGGATCTTGGGGAGGTGACTCACTGTTACCTCTCATTCCTACATCCATAACTGATGAAATGAACCAGCAGCTTATGATGCCCATTGAAGCTGAGGAGATCAAAAGCTCACTATTTAGCCTTAACCCAGATAAGTCACTAGGTGAGGATGGGATGACTGCTAGGTTCTACCAGCATTATTAGGAGATCATTGCAGCTGGTTTGATTGAGGCTATCCATAGTTTCTTTGATTCAGGTATGCTTCTGCAATACTGAAATCATACTCTCATCACTCTGGTCCCTAAATGTCAATCTCCCTCTTCTTTGAACCAGTTTAGACCTATCTCTCTGTGCAGTGTTGTTTATAAGATCCTTGCTAAAATTCTGGCCATTAGACTCAAAGCTTGTCTCAGCACTTGCATTAGTGATTGCCAGCCTGCTTTTATTCAGGATAGGCCAGTCTGCTTTAATAAGATCCCCCTCTTCTCATTAGTGATTGCCAGTGATTGGCATTAGTGATTGCCAGTCTGCTTTTATAAGATCCCCCTCTTCTCATGAATTAATCAAGATGAAAAATACTTACAATCAATCCAATCCGAAAGTTGAATCCAAAATACAAGCTTAATCCCTAAAATGAAAAAGAAAGAAAAAAGAAAGAAAAATGGAGAAGAAAGATGGAGAAGAGGAGAAGAGAAGAAGAAGGAGACGAGAAGAAAGGAGTTCTGTGGTGTTTTTACGGGCTTAGGGTTTGTCCCCAGGAGGGGGAGAGTGAAAGAATCCAGAAGAAAACGAGTTTTTGGGGTTCTTATACCATTCTGGGACTTGCAGGGGACCTTAGCGCCGCTAAAGGGGGTTAGCGCCGCTAAGGTGCCTTAGCCGTTCGAGCCAGTACTGTGTAGCGCTGCTATCCTGTGTGCCTTAGCGCCGCTAAGGTAAGGTGGGCAGCTTGCTGGACTTTGCTTTTCGGGATCGTTTGGGTTCGTTTGAACTCGGAATTGAGTTCCGTTTTTTCTTACGCCTAGCTAACGAACCCCTCTATCTAACTATGTAATCCCAGCACATATTTTCCTGAAAACTTGTCCTCCCAAAGCTTCCGACCTGACACCAAAAATGAAAGAAAAACGAAGGAAACCGGAAAAAGACACGAAAAACACATAAATACTCACAAAGACGCGAAACACGAAATAAACGACAAAACGACTCTAAAACCACATAAATGACTCAAAATGGGGGAAAAAGAACGAGAAAATAGACACGAAAAACGTAACAAAAATGGGACAAACAACTCCCCCACACTTAAACCTTTGTTTGTCCCGAACAAAAACAAAAGAAAAGAAAACAAGACACGAGCATGGATATCGGCTTCAAATAAGAAACGTTTCAAATTCATTGACTTAGCCGAGGGAGACTTCAAAAGACCAATAAAACAATCTCAATTACACTTTAAATGGTACGCATTGACAAGACAAACTCTCAAACACGGAAATGTCATGTATAATGCCTCACAGTTTCTTACATAAATATGAAATGGGAACGCTCAAATTAGTCGGCAATCAAGTTTCAACATAGGCTTGCTTATCGTCGAGTTCATACTCTAAAACAACCAAAGCACATTAATTTGCGAATTAAGAGGAGTTCACGGGTATAAAGAAGGCACTTGGTTGAGGGAAGGTCAAATATAAAGATAAAATGGCTAGAATGAACAATTATACTCTCGAGCACATAACTACTCGAATATCTCGCCACCCATCCATAATCAACACAAAGCTAATCACTCCCAACCAAAGCTCCATACACATTCACACATGCTCAACAAAGATTGCAAATAAAGTGCCTGACGATATATATATATTTTTTGTTTTTTTTTTTATTATTATTTAGGGAGTTTGATTTTTCCTAACAAGATCGAACATAAGGACGGCATTCCCCAGGTTTAAACAATGGAGGTCATCCAAGTGTCCTGGAGTGGTTTTCCAATACTCATTACCTATAAAAATAAATTGACAAGTCAGGGGAGTAGAATCCTCTCTATTCGTCTTGCAAGTCCCCGATTTTTTTTTTTTTACGACAAGCACTATAAATGCAATTCAATCGAGTTCAACCTCATTCAAACACATAGAAGCTCCGTCATCATCATCATACAATGTTCTGTCAAATCTCAAATATTTCATGTAAAACGGATGACAAGAAACATGGCTTAAGGTTCAACGGGCTACTAGCGAGAATATAACTTTAAGGGACAATGAAAAGGGCTAGAACGAGCAATGCCAACGAAAAGCCTCAATCATATTCACAAACCACAACTTCAGTCGATTATTTTAAAACAGACTCAAGCAAGTTCTGATCAACAAAATTCTGACCATATCTCACAGAAACAGAATAAGGCTCAAACCTCACAAGGCAAATAATATCCAATCAAAACGACCAATCAAGTTCATCAAAATATGCCATCATGATCAACATCACATCTCCTCAACTTCATCAACAAATATCAACAAAACTTAATATTCACCAATATCCATACTCACAAGACACAAAAAAAAGACTAAAACTAGATTGATTCACCACATAAGCATGTCAAATCTAAGTAAACTCCCCCACACTTAAAATGAGGCAATGTCCTCATTGCTTCAACACAAAACCGGGAGCCAAATACAAGAACTAGCAATTTCATGCAATAAACCAATACCAGCAGCTAACACAAGCACACAAACTAAGAAGGAAAAGCAGAAGGAAGAAACACACTCAAAAAATGTAAAAGAGAAAAGGTGTGCAAACCGGGGGTGACTCAAGGAGTCTAAACGTCCAGTGCATGCCTTTCGCCCAAGCTCCAAGCCTCGATAGGTCCTGACAAGCAAAAACCACACAACTCCCAAAACTCTGATTATTCAAGAATAAAAACTAAAAATGCATAAACGAAATTAGCTAAGAAAGCGGTAAATATCACTTGGGTTGCCTCCCAAGAAGCGCTTGTTTTACGTCATTAGCTTGACGAAACCTGAGGTGACTCATCCAGGGTCTAGGAAAAAGTGACGATCCTGCCACGCCTTTGTATTCTCAAGAAGTGGCAGTGCTGACTCTAAGGCCAGAAGGCGGGCACTGTGGGCACGAGTGGCTATGTTCTTGATGTAGTGAGTCTGTTCACGAGCAATCCCCAATGTTCGGAGCAGAGCCTTCCCTAACCGAGCTCCCTCGTCAACCTCGGCAATCAAAGGCGCATCAATGGAGCAAATCGAAGAAAATACAATCACCTCCGGAAAGCAGTGCAGTGGCCTCGGAGGCGGATGCTCCAACTCGAAGGTGGGAGGAGGGTCTTGTGAATCGACCTCCTCCTCTAATGCATCGTACTCGGCTCGTGGGAGAATGTCATCCTCTTCGGCCTCACACATTTGTTGCAGAATTCGAGCCTGAGGGTCAAGCATGAGGTGTGGGTTATCGACTTGTGCCTCAATCGAATCGAGACGTACAGTGAGGCTCTGTATTTGTGTGCTCAGCCGAGCACATCCGAGCTCAATCTCCTTTTCTTAGTTTGCTCGGGCCATCATCCAATCGAGGATGAGATCGAGCTTGGCATTGTACTCTGAGGTGTCGTCCTGGAGCTCATTTAGATGCTCGGGCATGGGATGTGGGTCCACAACCTCGAGCTTGTGGGCCAGGGACTCGATCGAGTTGATGCGCCTTGCTAGACTTTCCACTTGCTCGCTCAATCGGGCACATCTAAGCTCAATCTCCTCCTCTTGTTTCGCTCGGGCCATCAATCGATCTAAGATGAGATCGAGTTTGGCATTGTATGCGGCCTCCTCTTCTCGAGTTGATTTGAAGTCTATGAAGTCCATAATCTGGCTGAGCTTATCATTAAATGCATAGGACTCAGAAGGTTGCTCAATCGGAAGATTGTTCCAGCACTGCTCGGAAGAATACGGGTAAGGTTGGGTGTGGTACCCGGGAAAATAGACCGGCTCGTCGTTCCAAGATGGGTAATGCAGGGAGGAGTACCCGTGATTGAAATTCATTGTACCTGCACACCAGAACCAAACAACCACGCGTAGCCAAGAAAAAAGAAGAGAAAAGAAGACAAAAACTAAAACAAGAACAAAAGAGAAAAACACATATGCACAAAAGAAACTAAAACACTAAAAATACTAAAATAAAGAGAAACACAGAAAATAAGATCAAACACCAAAACTAAATATCCTACTTGCCTTCCCCGGCAATGGCGCCAAATTTGTTGTGTACAAATTGTTATTTTACCGAGTACCGAATCGAAGGATTCGTTCCCCAGGTCGATCTCACAAGGAAGGCGGTTCGGAATTTAGCTTCGGTATTGATTTCACACAAAAAGAAAATAAAATCCTAAACACTCTAATCAAATAAGGGGGGTGGAATAATTATTAACTAAGGAATAAAATAAACAATAATCTACCTAAAAATATAAACGAAACAACGATAAAGAAGTTAGGGAGTCGGGGATAATTAATTCAAGTTCTATTTGCACACCGGGACATTAATTATTCTATTCTAGATTGACGCTCTCACTTAAGCATCTAGCGGTTCGCTCCCAATAACTCTTCGTAACAATGGATTGAACATAGACGAAAAAACTTGAGCATACGACACATGCCAATTATCTCAATCCCAATAACTATTCGTAACAAGGGACGAGTCATCGACAAGCACGTATTTCAATCCAAAACCTATAGACTATTCAATTACAAAATCATCTACCTCATGCGAGCCTAAGTCTACGACTTCTCCCCTTTCGGTTCTAAAAACCGCTAATTAAATTAGAAGAGAGTTAATCAACTAATCATATAGAACTGACAAACCCTAACTCGACAAATTAACATTCAATTGTTTCCAATCGCAAGATCGAAGTGTCATCCTTCGATTATATCAATCAATCAAGCAAGATTACATCAACTCCTAATCAGATTAACTCACATAAGCATGAACAATTCAAGCCCGACAAATACACGTGAAACATGAACAATCATCCCCTATCCCTAGCAATAAGATTTAGCTAAGTAGCATGAATTCAACACAATAAATAAATTCACCCCAAATAATCATTCTCATGAATTAATCAAGATGAAAAATACTTACAATCAATCCAATCCGAAAGTTGAATCCAAAATACAAGCTTAATCCCTAAAATGAAAAAGAAAGAAAAAAGAAAGAAAAATGGAGAAGAAAGATGGAGAAGAGGAGAAGAGAAGACGAAGGAGACGAGAAGAAAGGAGTTTTGTGGTGTTTTTACGGGCCTAGGGTTTGTCCCCAGGAGGGGGAGAGTGAAAGAATCCAAAAGAAAACGAGTTTTTGGGGTTCTTATACCATTCTGGGACTTGCAGGGGACCTTAGCGCCGCTAAGGTGCCTTAGCCGTTCGAGCCAGTACTGTGTAGCGCCGCTATCCTGTGTGCCTTAGCGCCGCTAAGATGCCTTAGCGGCGCTAAGGTTCTGGGCAGCCTGCTGGACTTTGTTTTTCGGGCTCGTTTGAACTCGGAATTGAGTTCTGTTTTTTCCTACGCGTAGCTAACAAACCCCTCTATCTAACTATGTAATCCCAGCACATATTTTCTTGAAAACTTGTCCTCCCAAAGATTTCGACCTGCACACCAAAAATGAAAGAAAAACGAAGGAAACCGGAAAAAGACACGAAAAACACATAAATACTCACAAAGACGCGAAACACGAAATAAACGACACAACGAATCTAAAACCACATAAATGACTCAAAATGGGGGAAAAAGAACGAGAAAATAGACACGAAAAACGTAACAAAAATGAGACAAACAGGAGGAGAACCACGAAGAAGAGAAAAGGATCCGGTCAAGTCTCTGCTAGATAGAGTTCCTGTACCATGTGTAAGGGGATCCTGAGTAGCCATCGTCCGAGAGATGGCAGTCGAGGAGGGCATCCTGGAAATCCTCCAATTCAGATTGAATTGGTGGGGCTCCACCTTTCTTTTCATGAGGGTGAAGAATGATGTTAAAATCGCCTCCGACCATCCAAGGGAGAGAATGGTCGGAGACTTCGAGGAGGTCCGCCCAAAGATCTTGGCAGGGGAGATGGGTGTGTTCTCCATAGACGATGGAAAGCAGGAAGGGAGTGGCAGAAAGAGTCGAAGAGACTTTCACGTGGAGGAGTTGACGGGAGGAGTGAAGAATTTGAATTTGGCAATTATGGTCACAGAAGAGTCAAATGTGATTGCTGGTGTTTTGGACGACTTGATGAAATTGAACAATCTACAGAAGTATTGGGAGTCGAGGGCGATCTTCGGCTCGATGAGGGCGAGGAGATTAGGTTTGTGGTCCTTAGTGAGAGTTTTGGTCATCTTTTTCGCGAGGCTATTACCTTTGCCTCGTATGTTCCAAATGAGGGCACTAATCATTTTTTGTTTTTGTGGCGTGTACTTCGACGCACTTTATTTTTCTTCGCTGGGGAGGTGTAGTGGGAAGTTGACTGATTGAGAGAGGTAGATGGGACTATGGGAGGGCAATGATAGGTTCCTGGGTAGAGAGAGAAGGATGTGGTTCCGAGGCTTGGGGAAGGGGGCGTGAGTTCCCTCGTCAGAGGTTCCCTTGCCGACTTCTAAGCCTTCTAAGGTTAGAGCATGGAAAGAGTTGGAAAGGGTCGGAGAGAAATTGTCCTCAGAATTGGAGGAACATGTCTCCACTAAAACCTGATCGGGCTTAGGTGAGCTAGGCTCATTGCCTGGTCCCGAATCAGGGCGGGAGATGGATTTCCATTGGAGGGGGAGAGGTTGATCGAATGGGAGGTGAGAGGGGGATTAGCCGCCGAACTAGGGGGTCGAAGGGATGAAATGGGAGAGGTATGATTGAGGGAAGATGACGCCAGGGGGAGTTNGAGGGATTGATAGGTGGGGCGGTGAGAAGGGGATCAGCCGAACAAGATGGTTGGAGGGAAGAAATGGGAGGGTCAGGATTGAGAGAAGTTGAGGTCGAAGGGAGTTTATGTATGACGAGATGGGAGGTTTTGTTCTTACCTTTGTCGAGTTTGGCAGGCCTGAGGCTTTTATTTTTAATATAACAGATGGCCTCATCGTGACCTATGTGATAGCAGTGGTGGCAATACTTAGGCATTTTCTCATATTCTACTTGGAGAGCCACTTGTGTTTCTCCAAATTAAACTATGATTTTGGGTGGCGGTGGGGATTCAAGATTGATCCCAACGCAAATGCGCGCGAAGTTGAGTCTAAATTTGGAGAGAGTGGCGTCGTCGGCTTTAAGGAACTCTCTGAAAAGAGAACCGATGGTTTGAAGAGACAGATACTGAATAGGTGAATGGGAAGTGCAAGGATTTTTAACCAAACTGGGACGACCGTAGGCGCGATTTTAAAATCGAAATCCAGGGTCCATTTGAAAAGTCTCATTGGACAAGCTTGGATGGTTATTTCCCGTTTTATCCATAATTTTGGAGAACATTATATTATCAAAATGAAGAAGAACGTGGCACGCGTTAAGATAAAAAACTTGGCAATGAAGGCCGATATTAGCAAGATAGGAGCGAATAATGCCATTAGTGGGCCGGCCGAAGGAGAATTTGCCGACAAGGGAGAAACAGAAATCGTCAGCCACCGCGTTGCTCTCGGGGAGGGAAAAAATAGCTTTTGGGATGCCGTTGTCCGACTCGATGGTCCCGAACTTCGGAGCACTAGGAGATGGGTTTGGGCCGCCCGCAATGGCTTCACGATAGGAGATTTTGGCGGGGAGAGGTTTGCCTACGGGTGGTTCGGCCAGAGGTTGTACAAAACGAATTAACTGTGGGCTCTGATACCAGTTGTTGGGACTGGTGAAAATCTCGTTATGTACAAGTCACAAATTCATACATCAATAATAAACCTACGTGCAGCGGATCTAGAGGTTTAAATTGAAAACTTACGACTTAAAATTGCAGACTCTGAGACGTAGATTTCTATTATTGGAGATCGTCTGAACTCAGATTCTGTTGGGCTACCAGATTTCTCGTCGGGACCATCGACGGGGCAGCGGGTCGCACAGACGGGCTACAGCTGCGGGTCGCGATCGCCGAGAGTCCGCGAGAATCTTGCGGGTGCTGGCAGACACTGCTGCGGGCTGGGGCCGTGAGCGGAGGTTTCCGCTACTTATATCGTAGCCGATTTCGGATACATCTTTCTTACTAAGCACTTGGTCGCTCGTGGTGGCACACTAGGGTCACTGGACTCGGCGCGGCTAGGACGCGGGCGCGTGGTGAATCATCGGGGCTCGCATGAGTGTCGTCGGTTGATCTCGGGGTCACGATACCTCGAGGTCAAAACCCTGACCTTCCCCGCATAGTGACGGGACAGACCCGACCTGGCCCGTTTTGGGTAACAGGATAGGTCCAACCCACCCCCCATCCCAAAGACTACATGTTGGGCCAGTTCGAATCGGGTCCAGGACAATTAGGGTCCCATGTCAAATTGTCATCTCTACGTGCATGCAAGCTTAGCCATTTACATTTTGTTTGTTTGTAACCCAGAATTCCAAACATCTATGTATAGATGTTTCAGAATTATGTGTTCAAATTATTATCCATGGCATACAATTTTGCATTGCTTCTAAGAAGTGCCCTAGACATTCGAATCGGGTCCAGGACAATTACGGTAGATATTATAACTCGGAAAAATTTAAAAATCAATGGGGACTAAGAAGCCCCATACAACCCACATAAGCATGAAAGGTGAAGCACCAACAAGAGTGCCCTAGACAAAACCAACTAACCAAATTAGGAGATTAAGGATCCTGCTACCGGCAGAGACAACATCAACTGAAATCGGAGCTTGATTCTTAATCCCTACAACGCAAAACAAAAGGGCATTGACCACTAATTAGAGGTCCTAGCCACATATCAAACAAAAGAGAGTCCAGCTCTAAAGAAACAGACAACAAAACCCAACTACTAAGAGCAAATACAACAAAACTAAAAACATAAACAAAAAAGAAGCAACAAGTCGTCTAAGAACAAACCACTAACCAGTGGAACTAACTAACTACCAAAGTAGACTAAGACCAATCTCTCTCAGCAGCAGAGACCACAGAAAGTTCAGATCTCTAGAAATTTTGAAATACAATCTGATTCCTAGGTTTCCATATTCCCCATAGCAAGCAAGCTGTTAGTTGCAACCTATCCATGGCAGTTGCGGAGTTTTTGGTAGAGCACAACTTTGACCACCAAGAGTTGAATTTCTGATTGTTAAGTTCTACCCCATCACAGCACAAGGAGAGAGCTTCAAGATTAACTTTGATCTCAAGCATATGAAGAAACATGTTCTTGAGATTCAAATTCTTCTTCACATATTTTATAGGTTGGGTCAATATTGATTCCTTTGTGGCGCCAGATTGCACATAATAGGATTGAGGTTCCCTACACCTCTCCAGATAATATACCTGGTGTTCCCTTAGACTTTAAGTCTCGAGCTCCTCTTTCTCATTCTTTTTGCTTCTTCTTGCTCAGAGCTTTTTTCAGCAATATCCAGCTTACTCCATTTATCATTGACCAGTTTTGAATAGACAAAGGCCACTGAGAGGTTCCCTTTGTTATCATAGTCCCAAATCAGCTTGTCTTCTTTAAATGTGTCAAGGTCGTTGATGCTCAGAATATCACCACTTTCAGCTTTTATGAATAGCCTCAACACCAGTTCTCTGTTCCAAAATCTTCCAGATGGATCAATAAGTTCTTCTACCATTGTATAAGAGTTGTCCCTGGGTTGACTTTGTGAAGGTTTGCATCATGGTATATTTGGAATCCAAGGGAGATCCCACGTATTGACTTAACCTTCCCCGATTAGGTTCCTTAAACCATAAAGTAGGGAGCATCTCATAGAAAGCTAGGAGTTCCACATTCATGAGCTATTGAGCTTAATTGAGACTGTGAAGAAATTATCCTTTGGAAAGTACCTTGCTCTCAAAAGTCAGAAGATTTGGTTTGGATAGAATTCTCCAAATCTGGTTGGCAATAAAGGTTTGGTTCATCAGGTGGAGGTCCTTGAATCCCAACCCACCTTGTCTTTTCGCAAAGATAAAAGATTCCAAGATCTCCAATGGATGTTCTTTCTGTTGGTTCTCCACCAAAAGGAGGTAAATTGTTGATCAATTCTGTGATCCTTGGGCAACAAGAAGCAAGACATTATGTACAAAGAGAGGGCTCCCCGGATGAACTGAAGCAACACTTTTTTACCTGCAAAATATAAAAAGCTTTGCTTTTTTTTTTTTTCCGAAACGATAGAGGTAATATAAAAGAGCACAAAAGTGCAAAAGGAAACAAATTACAAGACCCCAACGGGGTAATATCTACGGCCCCAACAGGGTAATGAGACAGGGGCCAACAGCCCAAACCAAAAACACTCCTAAAAAACAACAAAAATAACAAACTGAGAGGACACGCACATGGCGGCCTAGAGAACTCAACCAAACGAAAGAAGAAAATGAAAATCAGAGCCACTGCACAATGCCTAGCCTGAATTCATCTCCCAAACAAACAAAAGAACGAACACACCAAACACAGACTCGATAAAACACACAAAAAACACAGAAAAGACAATAAAAAACACACAAGCCCTCCCTCTTCAGCGAAAACCTAACCACACTAGCAACCACCAAATCAACCTAGAGGGATCCACAGCAAGAGAAGAGCGACCCTTCCACTGCCAATCTGCCTTGTTGAATCGAAACTCCTACCACGAATCCCACCCGAAGTCAATTCTCCCAAAGCCAAAAACACCAAGAAAGCTTCCCACACCGCCAAACCGAGCCCCCTAACACCACTAGTGGACTCCGGAAGAACAGTGAGCACCCCCGAACCCAATGATTAAGGGAAATAGAAGTTGACTCGATGCTCCAGCCCCAGCCCCAGCCCCACCATCCTGAAGTCACAAGACGCCATAACCACCGAAGAACCCAACCCCGAACGCACACACCAACCTCTGCCTCCCCACATTGAGCCGCAGCCACAGAGCTTTGTCAACATTCGGAGAAACCAGAGGAAGCACCGCGTACCACCAATTGCAGGCAAAAGAAAACCGAGACAACAACAGCAAGAAGAGGAGACAAAATCTTAATCGAGACCGGCGAAACCAATTCCGACCAGTCCTCAACTTAAAAGACCGCCGCCTACAACCACCATTCCGTCGGCGAAAAGGGACATTGCAGACTGGCAGACCCCACCTCGGCGACCAGCAAGATGAACCAAAAAAAAATCCATCAGAGCCGTCGAAGGAGAGAACGGAGAGAGGCCACCGTAGAAGTCAACGACGCTCAGACCCAAGATGACGAACAGCCAGAGCCGTACCCAACCCTAATCCATCGCACCGCGGCCCTTGGACCCGCCACTGCACCGAGTAGGCCGGAGATCGCGAACCCAAATCCAGTTGCCGAAAAAAGCAAAAATAAATTTGGCGACCTCGTAAGCTACCAGCACCCGTGGCGAGAAGGGTCGCGGCATCAGGAAGGGCCGGGCGGCGAGGGTTCGGCTACCGGCACGGCGGAATGCCGAGAGGAAGGCAACGATTTTTCAGATTAGGGATCGGAGAGAGCGAAGAAATTGGGGATCGGCTTCAGGAGCCTTTCTTTTTTATGATAAAAAAAAAAAGTCTCACTTTTTTATTTTTCAATTCCCAAAAGGAGGCCAAAGTATCGTGTTGAGGAGTGGTGTTTCATGCCAAGCATAGTATTGCAAATTTGTTTTTAGTAAGAATGTGATTAATATTTATTAAACACATAACTTTTGTTTTCTATATGATTACTAATTTCTAGAAGAGTACCCATTTAAATAGCAAATTTGATGGTGACTAAAGGAACTTGGAAAGAGTGGCAGGAGTTCTCATCTGCTTCTGGTTTGCTGTAATGTCCCTTGTTTTGGTTTGTTTTTAGTCTGTTTTAGTCTGCGTGTTTTTGATGTGGATGTTTGTTAGGGCTGCAGATTTTTCAGGTTGGCAGGTATTTGGTTTAGGATGTTTTCAGGTGTTTAGATTTTATCTCCTTTTTAGTTTATTAGCTTCTTGGTTGGGGTGCAGGTGTTTCAGTGATGTGTGTGTTTGATGTTGGAGGTTATTACCGACTAAAGGCTCCATGGTGCAGGCCTTGCTTTAGTTGTGTAGTTGGTTTGTGTCTAGACTAATGTCCAAGTGTGTCTCCCAGCGTGTTTGTTCCCTTGTGGGTTTGTATCAGGCTTGTAAACTCTTACTTTGTATTTAATGGAGACTAGTACAACACCCATGTACTACACGAGTATTGAATTAAAAAATATTTACACCAAAATATTTAAAGATAAACATAAAAAATTTATTTTAATTTTTTGAAAATTTTAAAATTGCATTGTTAGTTTTAAAATGACGCTAGAGTGATATACATGAACATAATAATTTTTTGGCACATTATTTTTTAGAAAAGTTTAAGGAAACAATTTTAGTACCATTTTGCAATAATCAAAACAAATTATATAAAAATAAGATATTATATATGCTAATTACCTAAATACAATTAATTGATACCACAATTTGCAATAATCAACATGCTATACTAAAGATCACACATAAACTCTTGCTAAAAAATATATTAAATTGGCATGTATGTTTATAGGCAAACACAATATTTTAAATAGCGTACCATATCGACTTGTATTGACGGTAATATCGGATACGATTGATAGACCGGTACAGTAACCCTCTAAATGTCATTTTGGCAAAAATATAGTTTTATACCGGTATCATACCAAAAAATACCGGCCAAAATATATGATATACTGGATTTAAAAAATATATATTTATCAATTTATTCACAAAATTCTACACTTCATTTTAACATGTTTACATCATTATTAGTTTTTAATCGATTTTAGTATTTAAATAAACCAATTATCGTAAAAAGTAGATATTGCTAATTGTTTGTAACCAATGCCATAACATAATTGCCATACTATCCTTAACAGGATTTGTGCAAATATGTAAGTTATTTTTTAATTTAGTTATCTATGTCGTGCTACATTTATATGTGTCCTAACTTTAGCTTTAAATTCAATAATTACTTGTAGACTACATACTTCAATTTACCTCTTTGTATGTATTTTATATTATTATTTTTATTTAAATGCATGAGAAGAAATTAATAAATAAATCTACTACAAAAGTAAATACAATTATATCAAAAATGAAAAAATATGATGAATGACATAAATCCTTAGTAAAGTGAAATAAGGAAAGAAAGAATTGTTTGATCTTCAATTTCAAAACAAATTTGGTAATGAAGAGAGATTGATGCGAGATAATAATGTATGGTGAAAAAATTAATTATGGCACTTTCCAAGCCAAATTTGTTTTCAAAATTTTTATCCAAACCTAACTACAAAACATGATATTGCGATATGTAAAATTCCAAAGCGTGTGAATCTGTCACTTAAGCTCAACACGTTCTGAATTAATATATAAGGGAGNTTTTAAAAAAAAAAATAGCATTGAAGATATATTCCTTCAATTTTAAGTCTAAAATTTTAAATTCATGGTATGGTACCAATTTCAAAATACTAAAAAATTACAAGCTTAAAAAGATATATCAAGCATATTGAGTTATATTTTTTTAATTAATTTAATTTCTTCTTTTTTATGGCAGATAAGCAAGTATTGACCAAATAAAACATCACAAACAGATGCGTTAAGAAATCAACCATCAAACTGAAATCTCAACTTTTCCGAGAATCACACTATCCTAAAGAATTTCATCAGTGTTTAGTCTTGAAAATACCCCAGGCCTAAAGGGCATACCATTGCATTGTGCCTAAAATAGTTACATGAAAACGATACAACAATGGCTGTGTGATAATATATGTACATAAAGTCACCAGAATTCACGTAAATGAAAGTTTGAGGTTTTCAAAGATATAACATGCTCAAACAACAATAATTCATTCATGGAAATAAAAACACGTGTCTAAATTGAAAATTTAATTCCTTCATCATCAGATGAAGTCCCTTTGAAGATTGCAAGCTTCCCTTTGTGTTCTAGGTGTTTCAAGGCTCGCATCAGTATAGTACGGTCCACCCCATGAAGCTCTGTATGAGAGAGAGAGAGAGAGAAAGAGAAAGAGAAAGAGAGAGAGAGAGAGAAGCAACAAATCATGTTCATTCATTTTTGGTTTATTACAAAAATGATCCAAGGTGAGCCTAATAGCATACAGGGAAAAGAAAGAAAGAAAGAGAGAGAAAAGGTAAAAAGTCTTTTTAATATAAATGCCAATACACAGATTTTTCGACCCACCCATAAACTACAAAATAAATGAAAATGAAAAATGCGTACACTCTGCATGAAACTCCAGAGACTGAAGTTTACCTGTCCCTCGAGACTCAACCCCTGAACGTATTTCCTCAACTGTCATAACGCTATCCTCAAGCCCATTATCTTGAACCTAATTGGACAAAGAAAAAAAAAACAAGAACATCATGCATGAATCAAACACTGTAAACGAATCAAACACTGCAGAAAAATTAGGAATACTAACAAAACGTATTATCAAGTCAGCCCAATCTTGTATCCGATGCCAAAGGATTAGACATTTTCTGTGACTCTTATCCAACCATTCTGCACGTCCTGTGATGTTGAACTAATTGAGCACCAAATTTGCTGTGTACAAAACATTTTATTTACAAACTACGGTACAGCAAATACAAAAATGGCTAAATAGAAACAAACCTTCAGCAACTAAGGCTGACATAAATGCCTCCCTAGCTTCATGACTTAGAGATCCTGCACAATCACAGACCCAACCATCATATCAGACTCACAAAGCATACCATAATATAAGATTCTGCAGGGGAAATTCGACGAAATGTTCAATGATGACTAAATCAACTTGATCCTTGATAAATAAATTGAATATTTGTCAAAGTATCAGGAATGACATTCATCCATAATAAGTAATTTTATTCATTCTTCCATTTACAATAGTAATATGGTTAATGATAGGAAATTGTAAGATAACTAAAATCAGGGTATTCGGCTTCTCTTTAACAAAGAAGCAACTCAACTATGGAATATTATCCGCACAAAATCAGTTATGGTACTTTGAGACGATGAAAAAGTACTTTACAGCTTTCTTACATAAGGCTAATAAGACCCATTAAATAACTCTAGCCAAACTCCCCAGAATAAACACAAGAAAGTAAATATTCAAACATTTAAACATAGTTAAATTATTCATCCAAATTTTCAGTATTATCTTTCAGTAAAGGCAACAAAAACCTGAAATATCTAAAAGATACGATCACGAGAAATAGTATTTACTTTCAATCACTGGATTGGTGAACAATGGGAAATCTTCATCGAGTCCCACAACATAAAGTTTTTGAGTCCGAGAGTAATCAAGTATGAGCTCCTTCCAGAGCTGTATCTGCTTCTCTCTCGTGTCTCTAACTGGCTGCAAACTACAGCAGTATGAAAGCATTATATACCAACAAACAAAAGTTCCTCATCTGACAAGTTACTAGTTCTATGAGAGCTTAAGATAAGAAGTACAACAATGCTCAAGTTCTTGGTGAAAACTGAAAAGGTCAGGACCATTTTCCAGTCGGAAAAATTTTTTGCAAAGAAAGTTCACTTCAAACATCTCACCTAGAAACATGATAAAAATTTGGTATCTGCTTTCGAATTATAAACTCTATCCTTTTCTCAAATTGGGAACCAAAAATAATCTCAGATTGTGAAATTGCACGGATAATTATCATCTCTATCACTTGATCAAACTAATCTACTGCAGCTCAGCATTGAAAATTGTAATAAACTAGGCAAACTTGGCTTTAGATCCAACATATTTTCAAGCTGGCTTGGGGAATCTTGAAGTAGATATAAAACTCTTAAATAGGAGCAAGACTCTTTCTGTCATCCCCCAAACATAAACCTCGGGAAAAGAATCCTATTTTACCAAAACAAATAATTCATGGCATTATCCAATCAAGCTTCTGCATTTGAAGAGACGTTAGCAGTAAGCTGATCTTCATCGTGAAAAATAGAGAATTGACAATAAATTGAAGTAGGAAAAAAATGAAACAAATGCAAGTAAAAAGACGACGAGTGATTAATTGAATGAAAGAAAGATCCAGCACGGAATTCAATCACAAAATTTCACATAATCAGAAACCACACTAAAAATTAAGATAGTGGAGATTGGAGAAAAAATTTGAGTAAGAGGTGATACGTGAAATATGGTGGGTAATTGAAGAAATGGGGCAGCTTGAATTCCCCCAATGTCTGCATATCGACTCCTTTTGGCTTTGCCTTTTGAACTCAGACCAAGATTGAAAATTGAAAAAGCTCCAAAAAATCAATGGCGTTGACGGCTCAACTCACTCGACAGCTAAATTTGACGATGATGTTGATCGAATCTGGCCAGAACGGAAAAATGCCGACTCGGATGCGGTAAATGACGAGTGGATCCAATCTGGGTATGAGAGTTGAGCAAAGTAGTTTATTGGAAACTTGATTTTTTTTTTTTTATAAAAAAATAGCATTATAAATATGCTTAACCTATCCAAAAAAAGGTGAAAAGTGACTGAGTGGGCCATTACTGTGTAATGATAGGAATTGATAGTCAAATATTTTTGTAAAATAGTATCAGTAATTAATGTGATTGATAACTTGAACAAACAAAATGAATGAATGGTATTTATTTATTTTACATGAATGCCACATGCTAAAAATCTTTTTTCGTTTTACGAGATGATTTTGCACATTCTCTTGAATAATTAGTTAAAAAGTAATGAATCACGAACCAAAGCCAATATTGCAACTGGAATACTAATTGTATTTATGAGTAGATTATTATATGTAAGATAATGGACATCTAACATAAAAAAATAAAATCCATTACAGATAAAGCACATATTGTGCACTAGATTAATAAGTCGAATTATGTTAGTTTTCTTTACAAGCAAATAAGGACTTTTCCCCGTAACCCACTGGGGGAGTTAGATCAAATGTATCTAATGCCTTTTCATTGGTAGATCTCGACAGTAAATAAAACATTAGCTTCAATGAATCGTAAGAATATTCGACTTTGGATACCAAACAACCAAGTCATAGCACTATGTAACATCCAAAGGTAAATGTAACTTGTGATATAAATCGCAATAAAAAAGCCAAACTCCATCAGTGTTCTGTTACTCAAAAGTGGACAAGAATAAAAACTACCCCAATCAAAACACCATGAAAGCCAAGGCTTTTCAGAGGGAACGACGAGTACATGTGGCAATTGGAATTAATAACTTAAGCTAGTCCACATGATGCAAATGAATACCTACCTATGGTCAAAGGTTAAACTCAACGGCATCATAACACTCACGTCTCAGTGACCCCAGTTGAAAGCATTGTACTTATCAATAGCAGCGTAAAATACAAAGGGGTCATTCTATTTGGCTGGCACACTAACAAAATTATTCAAACCCAGTTTCAAATATTACTACTACTTTGTTTTCATATATCTATCTACAACAGTGCAGTTTGGTGCAAAACCGAACCGAACTAAACCGAAAACCGAAAATTGTAAACCAGACCACACCGCAAGAAAGACAAAAACCAAACCAAAACCGAACCAAAATTTCCGCCTTAGGTTCGGTTATTTTCGGTTAACTGTAGGAAAATAACAAAACACGCAGCTCACCTTCATAAATAAACATTCAGCTTTAGAATACAAAGGAGTCTTAGCTTTTCAAGATTTCAGAATATAAAATATTGTAGAATTTAAATCAGGCAAAATTAGTGAAGTCCAGATTCGAGAGTCCAAGCCACCCACAGATAATGAAGAACTGTATATATATTGGATTATAATGCTCACTCCTAAAATCAGAAAAAAATTGATAAGTGTCGGCGAGAGATAGGAGAGAGAAAGTAGTAGACTATATAGGCTTTTGTGTGAAATATTTGGTTTATGTTGAACTATTTGAGTTTCCTAGTATTGTTAGCTTTTTGAGAAATGTTAAACTCCGTTGGTATTATTGATAATGTACTCGTTTTAGTAAATTTCTTTTATTTTTATCTATGTAGTTTTATTGATGGTACATTTGGTTTTAATTAAACAGGTGTAAACAAAAAAAATAAAAAAAAAATGGACCATTTATCTACTTTTAACATCGGGTAATAAACTACGATATAAAAATAATTATATCGGTCAAAAATACAACACATAGAATCTTACACCTTTTTATATCGGTTTAAAAACCACACATAGAATCTGATTTTCTATATCAGGTTCGAAGTCCAACCCATATAAAAAGATATCTTTTATATGGGGTGATTCATTCACCCGATATAAAAAACATATTTTTTGTATCGGGTATTCTATAATACGGCTTTCCAGATGGGGTGATTCATTCACCCTATATAAAAAGTTAACTTTATAACCCGATATAAAAAGGTGACTCTTCTTATATGGGCTGAAACTATATCGAGTATGCATATTATACACTATTTTGGCGTTTCACGAATTGCCAATGACCATACTCCAAAGAAACAACGGTAATACGTTATAGATTTATGCATAGCATTTTACTTGGATAAAACTTAATTACTCATAGTTTGTAATAGAGAGATCATGATACGTAAAATAACACTACCTATAACTATTGGTCAATTAAAGAAACAAATTATGGGCATAGATAATTGATAAATTCAACATATAGAATTCTCCTATATTCCATTTAAATTACGATTCATAATTATGTTCTACTTGCTATTCATATATGATAAAGAAATTATATTGAAATGCAATGTAAAACATGATTATAAAATATAACACTGAAATTAGTTTTTGTTATTGTTAAGTAATACTAGTATTCGACCTGTGCATTTGCACAGATATAAATAAATTATTGTGAGTCTGTACATATAATGATTAATTATTTTTCTTTCACTTTTTTGCAGACCAAATTTACAATTAAAAGAGTTGGAATATTTTTTTTTTTAAATTGCGGTTATCTGATTAGATGTATTGTATATTTTGGTACGTCTTTTATTTGTGAATTATTTGTTATTTATTTAGGAATTTCAAATATATTTTTTATTTTCAAAAAAAAGATATTAAATGTAACAACAATAATAACATCTAATCACATTATACGGTCAACACATTATATGGTCAACTGTCATTAATCAAAAGTTTAAAATGATTTTTGTAATTTTGAAGTGATGAGTATTAATTATTTAATGATTAAATGAAAGATTAAATACATCAAAATGTAACGGTTTTTGGAGGGAAAATTGTTAAATTGCCACATAGGTAACATTAAATAGGTTTTATTAAATTCCATTAGCTAGTAATTATATATATATAGATGATGTACTTTTAAATTCAAATTGACAATATAATATTTATTTGAAATCATATAGCGAGATATATCTAACACTTGATAAAAAAAAAAAAAGTTGTATAAATTTAACACATAAATTATATATGATAAAGTGTGCTATTAGCCTATTAGCTCTATCGCAATATATACACTAATATCGCATATAAAGACACAACTTCATAGATTTATACATAGAATTTTACTTAAATAATACTTAGTTACTCATAGTTTGTAATATTTGTAAAGATGTAAATATATAGAATAAACTATACACGTATAAACTTATTATCTAGTTTATTATTATTTATTATATATATGTTATTTATAATAATTAGAGCTATTCTTTTTGTATAAAAATAATAAATTAATCATATTTATATATGTGATGCTCATACTTATAAAAATAGAAGAAGTAACAATAAATTATGTCCAAATTATATGAATATACTCCATCTTCATTCTTCAATATCTATAAAAATTTAAGAATATTTTAGTTACTAAATTATTATTTTTGGAACATGTATTTTTTGTATATTTATTTGTATCTATAGTTATTAGGTGTGCGAGTAATCGGGCGGGTAAAAAGACAGGTCGGGTAGAAAAACCCACCGGGTAAACGGCGGGTAATGGGTTTTTTTTGTTAAACCCGTACCCGACCCGACCCGATCTGCGGGTATAAATAAAAAACCCAAACATGACCCGATTTTTCGGGTTACCCACCCGGTGGGTTTTTCTGACAACCCTACAGTACTACTTTGATAACACAATCTAGTTTCTTGAAAGAACAAAATATAAATCAATGATTATTAGATATCAGCAACCCTCTTAGATATTACCAACAAAATTCTTAACTCAGTATTAAATTAAAAATGTACCCGTACCAGGCCCGTTACCCGATTATCCACCCGTTAGATAGGGTTTTTTTAACCGATTACCCGAATCTCAACCGATTACCCTAAACCCGAACCGACCCGATACATATGACACCACAACACTCAGCAACACAAAATCATAAACACAAATGTCAGATAATTAGGAACTAGAAAATAATATCATTTATTTTCATAGCCTCCAACCTTGATCCAAGAAAAATTGCACTAATTTTACCCTTCAATCAAATCTGTAAAAGTATTCGAATATTGCTCCTCAAGATAACATCATTTGAATTCTCTCTGGTATTTAATTTCATACAAATTCAGTTTCATATTCAACTTAACATAATAATTTTCATACAAATTTTGTTTCACATATGTCTTAACATTAATATTTTCCACACTGAAATTAAGAATCTCAAGGATGAGAAACGAATAATTTTTTCAACAAAAAAAAAAAGAAAAATAAAAACTTTACCTCCTTGCTGTTAACTGTCGATCGGAGGCGCGGAGCAGCGATTTGGGAACGACGGACGGGCGGAGCAGCGATTTGGGGACGGCGGACGGGCGGAGGCGATTTGGGGATGGTGATAACTTAGGGACGCGAGCGAGAGTCGAAACGAGAGGATACAAAAGATGGGCAAATTTTGAGGACGCGATTTGGTTGCCTCTTGTTCTGTAGATTTTGGGGACGGCGATTTGGATAGAGGAGACGGGCAGATTTAGGAATATCAATTATGTTGAGCTGCCTTAATAAAATGTTATATTATGATTATAATATATATAATATAATATAAAGATTAGATAATAAAATTGTATGCCTTAATAAAATACTAGTACGTACCCCGTGCGATGCACGGAAGGAAGATATTAAATAAGTTATTTTCACAGGCTCTATATCATTTATTGCCCACTTCTTTTAATCAGCGTTAAAATGTAGAAAACAATAGGATTATAATCTATTTTCCACCTCAATATATTTTCCACCTCTTTTAATCAACGTTGTTTTTTTAGGCAGAACATATTGAGCATGTTAGGGATAACTTGTAAAATAATTAATATATTATCTCACTACCACATTTATAATTTATAATAATATAGATTTGATATTTGTATATATATTTATTCATCGATATAAGAGAAAATAATTGTTTTAGGACATCTCCAATTGTAAAGGGATTGCTCTATTTCATTGCCACCTAGGTCCAAAAATCCAATGTGGCATTTAAAAAATGTAGAAGTCTTTCTAGATGTAAAAATATATATATAAAATTATTGCAGATATTAATAAAATTGTTTAAGGAAATAATATTTTTGATCATATCTAATTTGATCTTATTTGAAAAAATGTATATGGAAACATTATTGCATATATTTAAAATATTTCCAAAAAAGGGTATGCCTTAATATATATATATATATATATATTTATTAATATAAATTTTTTGCTACTATTTTTAATAAAGGGTTATTCTTATTATATATATATATTTATATATATATATATATAAATTTATACTAATATAAATTTTTTATTCTCTTTTAAAGTGGTGGCGAAATAAATCGGATATGGAAAGTGGCTCTTTCAATTTCATTCCGAAAATGAAGTTTTAATTCAAATCTTTCATATGAATCAAAATGATTCTTTCAACAGGTTAATAAATCTACGCGGCTTTATCTACCTAAAAAACAGGAAAAATATAAACAGATCGTTACAGAACAATTAATGCTCCGATTTATAATTGTAAAAAAAATACTAAATTTAGTAAATATTTAATGATTATGGAGGGAAAAAGTTTATAAAATTGATAAATATTAATTCTTATTATATATATATATAGATATAGATGGGGGCTTTTATCTAATTTTTATTAATTAAATAATATTGTCATGTAATATAATTAATTAATGTGTTATTAAAGTATGTGTGGAAAGGACAATGTGTGAAAAGGACAAAAAGTTGTTGTTTATGGTAATCATTTAATGCTGACCGGATTTTGTGGATTGGTTGACCTACTATTTTTAAAAAAGGTTAATTCTTATTATATATATATAGATTATATTATGATTAATAATAATAATATATATATAATGTAATATAAAGATTAGATATGAAAATTGTATTTAGTTTAATTTTTTGTCAAGTCAAATTAAGTAAAGATTAGATACCCCATTCTATATTTAATTTTATATGTATTGTAATTCTTTTATTTAATTTATTTTTAATTTTCTATGCGTTGTAATTCTTTAAATGTAATTTTTGGAAGATGAAATGGAAGAGAAGTTGAATATTTTAAATGCAACTCACATAAATTCTTATTTGTGAAATAAAATGTTAGTAACAAAATGTGTATTTATTACCAAACTATAAACTAATAGTATGTTTTACTTTTAAAAAAACTTTTTGTGCAAGCAAACAACAAAAGACACTTGTATTCAATTCACCCTATGCAAGTTTGAACTATATAAGTTACTAGTTGGGTCATGCCGTGCACGCACGGCGGACTCAAATTTAGTCTAAAAATACAGTGAAAATCAAATTTAGTCTAAAATCTACTAAAAAATGGTCGATTGAAATGATTAGTCGAATTTATATTTTTTAAAAACATTGTTATTAAATTTTATACAAAACCCATAACGCGAAAAAGAACCCGCTAAAGTTTATCAAAGGCTTGTTTATAGATATGAGTAGATTATCAAAATAATAAAAAGGGTAAATAACGAAGAGATTCGGAAAAGAGGAACCCTAATCTACCCCCAAAGCAACAACGGAAACGCAAAATAATATATCAGACTTTCTATTAGATCTGGAATAGATTATCAAACGAAAGTAGGAAGAGATTAAAGGACAAGATTAAAGAAGAGATTGAGAGAGAAGCAATCCACAGTCAATGGAACTGTGAAATCTCATAGAATGATTGTGGAACTGTGAAATCTCATAGAAGAGAACTGTCTCCATACTCAAGGAACTTACTATCTTCCCCAATGTTCGAACATTCAATAGAAATAAAACAGCAATTATGAAATTTGACAACAATTTTTTCCCTTAAAAAGTGAGCACCTGATAAAACAAGAGTGAAACCACCTTGTTCTTTGATAGAATGATGGATAAATTGATAATATACTTAGCCATGATTTTGGCAAGTCCATCGGCACTTCCAAAAGTCACGGCTCTTTCACAATCTTTTGAGCACAGAAAAGCTATGCTTCTAACAAGGTTTTCAGTAAATTTAGAAGTAAAAAATAAAAGCTAAAAGTTTATTTGGGAACATAACATTCAGTAAATTAGAATTTCTATATAGACACACCACAAGAAAAATGTGTATATGTGTGTATCATATATGAATCAACAACAAACTAAAATACACATAATTCATCACTACATGTTGACTACGGAGTCCAAAGTGCTAAAAACATTTCATATCAGCTAAATTTAGTCGAATACTTTATCAGTCATAATTTTTTCCGTTCACTGCCAACCCCCTTAAATTCAATCCTTGAGAAAGTGCGAACTTAAGTCACTTTGTACCAGATTTCTAGTGCTATTCTTCGTCGCCATTTTCCAAGCTCGATCGAGCTCAGTCGCATCCTTCGCACTTGCAACTACCCGCTCTCGCGCCACAACTCATAACCCCCAGTATCTGCAATTTGATTTTTTGGTTAAAATAAATAAAATAAAATAAAAATTGAAAATATATTACTCTATAAAATTGGTAGAGAAAAAAATCTTCAAATATTACATCACTATAGAGCCCGCTGACAATACCTCCACGGCTACCAGATCTCCCTTCCGACTGGGAATCGCTTGGCCATCCTTCCGCTTCAGATTAAGCAAGCAAAGTAGCTGGTGGCAGTGAGGTCGCCTGTTTCTAAGCAGAGCAGTCAGCCCAAGTTCACACAAATGCATAATTAGTTATTTGTTTGGAACATTTGTCGAAGCGTTTTTTTAACAATTTGGATCAATATTAAAATCAATGACTCAGAATATAAATAGTTTAGCGAATTTCGTTGTCCATGGATCTACAAAGATTCAACTCATAGAATACCTTTCGCCAAGTAATTTCCTGCCAAGCAGTCGCTTAAGCATTAAGTAAAAGAAAACAAAACTGCATCATTCTCTTCATGCCAAGCTAAAGAAGCCTAGTTAATGAAGAAAAACATTAATTTACTAAATTAGGCAATTAGCCACATCAAAGTGATCTGGAAGGTACCAAAAAAAGGGCAATAAGGTACAAAAAAAGGCAATTGGACATGTGTCGCATGCAGAGGGCCACTAAAAATGGACACGTGTTGCTTAAAGAGGCCATGTGAGTTACTTGTTTAACAACAATTAGGCTTAAAATTATTACACAAAGCTTCAGTCGGTGTAAGTTATATATCATTAGTGCAAGAATAAAGAAAGGGCACCTGGAAAGGGGAAAAAAAAAAAAAGAAAGTAGAAAGAAGAACTCGTCCAACAAAAAAATTGGGTTCTCAACATATCTACAACCCCCATTGGCCCTGAACATACCATGCATCAACCAAAGTGATCTGCCGTAACCCTGTTGAGACATTACGTTATTACCTTCATTAGATGAACTTCTAAGGATAATGCAACAATGGTTGCTACAGGAAGATATGCCGTAGCTACAAATCTTGATGATCCCATTGAGCCAATAATGTGACATGGTTCAAAATAATTTGTGTCACTTTATTCCCTTGTATCACTATAATCATGATGTTAATTATTACACTCAGTTGTAAATGGTTCCAAACATTACTGCTGTTGCTATTGATCTATTAAAAGACTGGTACTGTTACCATATGAATTTTGGGTTATATCTTCTTCTTGACCAATTTTCTGTGACAAAAGATAAACCAAAGGAACTTTGAACGGGAACAATGATATGATTCAGTATCCTTCTCAGTCCTCAGAGAAGCTATACTAACTTGCATGTTGAATGCAACCATTTGTGCTCCATGTGTCCATCCGATTAGTGGGTTGTAATTGGATGAGTCAAAATGTATACCTTTAGGGTATACTGTCAGCATGTTCCTCTGAGTAACCTGAACAATAGACATTGGATAAACTTTAAAGGAAAATCATTCCACTGCCTAACACCATCGATTTTCTATGTGTTTCTCATTAATCTAACAAAAAGGGAGAGAAAGAAAAGGTAAGCTGCGTTCTTATGCTCGTAGCAGCAATGGATCCAGTGTTTTGGTTTATTCCAACTTTAGCAAAATTAGGCTGCTAGAAACCCACTAAACATATTCTTAATGAAACTAAAATGAAAAATTTTGAAAAACAAAGAAAAAGATGGTCTAAGATGCACCAGCAACGACCACTTCGAATGGCTTTTCAGGATGAGGAGAAAAAAAAAAATTGATGACAAGTAAGCAACTTCCAAAAAGTTGACTATATTGCCTAGTTATGGTATTTGGTAGTCGATGCAAACAAAACAACCTAGTCAATAAACATATACCTAGCATCAAATCATTTTGTTCTTCTTCATCCACTAATGATTTTCCTAACCAATTTTAACAGGCATTGGAGAGACATTGGAGAGCAGGCATACTTTCTAAACAAACAACTTCCGTTTAGATCTCGACCAAAAGGCACGTGCATAAAAAATCCTCAATTTGTGACCCAAAGCGTTACTACAAGCGAATGAGAGTCCATGATTCCAGTTTCATTACACCAACGTTCATGGTACAAATTTCAACATAGAGACTGAAGCATATCTTTATGGAAAAGAAAAACAAGCAACGAAGCTAGGGAACTGACAGTAATCAGAAGTCCATAGATAACCTAAAAACTAAAGCATTCGTAGCTGAAGTACTGAATTAATAAACAGTAAATCAGACACAAATCCACGTGTGACCTAATAAACAAATCGGATGAACAAATTATTACATCAAACTATCGTACCTTACTAAACCCGAAAACCCAAGTCAAATCCATCATCGACAGGTACCATCACTCGCAAAAGAATTGCATCACAGATACATTTCAGCCATATGTAATATACTGGTCTGCCTTATAATCTCCTGAGAAAGACGATTTATTGAGAAATATCCCAAATTAAGTGTATCTTGAAAAATGTCTAAGAATATAATTTGAACAATATTATTTTCTTCTCTAAAAATTTTCACCGAGTTCAGAAGTTAATGTCTCAGTTCATATGTTTTCGCCAATTATTGTGTTTATTCCACTTAAGAACCTTTCCTATTTTCTTTTCAAGATTTCTCTAGTGTCATTTTGATGCCTGAGAATTTATGCTTGTGCAAAATAGCATCTATGTTTGCAAACTTGTATAATATGCTTTGTTTTCACATGTCCATCCAATGATACAATTTATCTTATAATTAAACGCACATTATAAATAATTTGGTATCTTCTATGATTTGGTTCAGTTTTCATCTCCTCTGCCGCGAGCTTCTTCCGGGCTCATCCTTTCGTGTCGTCTTCCTCTTAGCGCCTCTCCTCATCGTTTGCGTTGTCTTTGAATGTATTTCAAAAGAGAGAATATGCGTGCGTGTAGAAAAATGAAGAAAAAGGAAAATGTAACAGACTTTAAAGTATAAAAATATAAAGAAAATAATTTAGAAAAGTGGCACTTGAAGGCTCTGTGAATTATGAAGACCTCACCCCTTGAGACCAAGAAACAATATGCTTTTCCTTTTGTTTCGGCACTTCAGAAAAAATGAAGACCTCACCTCTTGAGACCAAGAAACTATATGCTTCTCCTTCTGCTTNGACCCGTGAATAACGATGGAGTCTTTTAATCTCTTTTCGACAGCATCATCACACCAATTAAAAAGATGGAACTATTGGTCTTTTCCTAGGATTCTACCTTTTTTTTTGCTGGTGTTCTGCTGAATTGGTTGTGCTGCAATGTTCTGAACAGCAGCTCTATGACCCCTCAGCTGAATGGAAGAAATAGCAGGCCCTCTTCGTCTCAAGTATTAAATGAACTCTAATCATCACTTGAAGGGCCTCAAAATCCGTCCGTTCAGTAAAATATTTGAAGACTAAAACCACCGAAAATATGTATGAAAACAATAGAGCATTAACATTAAGTAACAAACTATTCAATAAATACATAAAACCTAACAACAAGATTCACCTTGGTAGACTTCTATTTATAATATTTCTTCAAAATCTATTACCTTATTATAACTACTTTTACAAACATTTTCCAACATTATACCAGTTATCACAGTACAAGAAGTAATTAATAGAATAATAAAGATAACTGACATTTTACTTTCCAGCCACGATAAGAAAGTCACCAGAGGCAGCAAAACCAGTGTCCAGAAACACCAACCATTCCATAGATGTGGAAAAGACAAAACACAAGAATCCCTAAACCCTAAACACAAGAATCCACCCAACTTTAAACAATATTTCATCTTCTGACTGATTTCAACCAACAAAAAGTCCTTATACATCAAAAGGTGCAGCTGAAGTATCACGTTTTAGCTACTTTAATCACATACCTCCTCTCGGCAAAAATGATGAGTCGAGCAGGATATTTGAGAGGTTCTTTCGTTTCTATGGTGACGTTGACGTTCTAGAACCTGGGGTGCCTAGCGCATGTGGTTCGAGATTTAGCTAAAGTCAAACCTGAGAGTCAAGTCGAAGCCCATTTTCTAATCAGCTTCTTCAGAATCCTCCTAAACAGTAATCTCTTGAACAATGTGAATAATCTCCAAGCTCCATTTTTTTTTATCTATTTTTCATTTCATGATGATCGAGAATGGAAAAAAAATTAGCAATAAGATCATAAACATTTCTCGTACAAATGCAAGCAATGCAGACAAACCACAATAGCTGAGAAATGATTTCAGTTATCATAATTTATTTCTCATTTGCATAAAACAAATTATTCAGAGAGAAATAGAACCAGAGAAACTTACACTATTTTTGAATGTGTGAACTGCAGAGTGCCGATGATATCTCTACGCCGTGCCTACAGAGGAAAATAATCAAAAAACAATAGAGCATAAGTCTTCATACGATTCTTAAGGCATCAAGATTTGGAAAATTGAAACTCACACTGAGTAGAAGATGAAATCTTTAGATATGTATGACTGAACATTTCGGCTGAAAATTCCAAGGGAATTTCCTTCTTACTTGAATATGGTCTCTAAATTCCTCGTCCTAGGCAGCCCCCTCAGGGTGGAGGTCCGGCCGCTGGGGGTGTTCATCATCGCCTGCTCATTGGTGTTGAATGATGAATCCCGCCCATTCGCACCCCTATTCGCCGGCCCGCTTCACCACCGCGAAGTTCTGCGGCACCGCCACCGCCTGATCCTCACGGACCTCGCCGTCGAACACCGCCTGACCTTAGTGGTTGACGATCCGTTCGATCCGCCTGCGTCGCCTCTGCCCCTTTCGTCTTTAAAGCTCGGAAGAACGGAGAAAAATTGTTCCGAATTTGGTCGGGCAGGAGGAGGATAGGGAGATGATAGGAGAGATAGATTTTTTTGTCAAAAGATATGAAAGAGATTTTGGAAGATTTTGTGAGATTTTTGGTACAGAACACACACTATCACGAAAACCAGGAAGCTGTCTTGAGAACCTCACACTTTCTAAAAATAAAAGACCCATCCAAAAAGTCTTGAAATTGCAATGGCAAAATTGTAAAAACAAGAGGACACTTGTCAATTTTTGAAGAGCATAAAAATGGACACTTGTCAAGAATATAGAAGGTATCACTCCTTCATATATAGATAAGAGAGATTTGAGTGGTACTCGTGAGAGTTGTTAAAGATGTATTTATTGAGTTTGATTTATTGGGCAAACAAATGATTAGATGAAACAATCTTTAATATTGAACGACCATTTTTATGTAATAGAGTAAGTGAACATAAGTAATTTAAATGTTATTGTTTAATATGTAAAACATATCAAGTTAAAAGCCGCAATCTATATACCAAACCAATCGCACGATTGTTTTTATGTTTTTAGATGATTTAAGAATATTTTTTTAACATATATTTGACATTCTTAACTATACTTAAAAATAAAGAAGTACACAAGTTTTTAAGTTAGATAGATCATGATACGTAAAATAATACTACCTATAAGTATTGGCAAATTAAAGAAACAAATTATGGGCATAGAGAATTGGTAAATTCAACATATAATATCCTCCTACATTTCAATTAAATTATAGTTCATATCTACATTCTACTTTCTATTTATCCAGGATGAAGAAATTATATTGAAATATAGAATAAATTATAAAACATTATTATAAAATATAAGACTCAAATTAATTTTTGTTTTTGTTAGACAATCTGTAATAAGATGTACTTTTAAATTCAAAGTGACAATAATATTTATTTGAAATGATATAGCGAGAGATATCTAACACTTGGTAAAAAAAATAGTTGTCTAATTTTAACACATAACTTATATATGATAAAGTATGTCATTAGCTCTCTCGCAAATTATACACTATTTTGGCGTTCACGAATTGTCAATCATACTCCAAAGAAACAACGTTATAGATTTATACATAGCATTTTACTTGGATAATATTTAATTACTCACAGTTTGTAATATTTGTAAAGATGTAAATAGACAAAATAAACTATACAAGTATAAACTTATTTATCTAGTTTATTATTATTTATTATATATATGCTATTTCTAGTGATTTTTTTTACGGAACGAATAGAAAGCGCACAAATGTGCAAAATTACAACCTGTAGCTGAATAATTCAACCAACATCTGAAAAGAGTGGGAGAACAGGTCAGAAGACCGCCTAGAACCGCAACTAGCCAAACTAGAAATAAAAAACGAGACTCAAACACAACCGACACAACAAACACTAAACCAAACCAACACAAAGCTCCCCATAGTAGAATAAAAAGGGTCCCCAAGGGATAATCTATTTCTAGTGATTAGAGCTATTCGTTTGTATAAAAACTATAAATTGATCATATTTATATATGTGATGCTCATACTTTTAAAGATGTATGATTTATATATTGTATAAACTAGATAAAATAGAAGAAGTAACAAAAAGTTAGGTCCTAAATTATATTAACTAGTACGTAGCCCGTGCGATGCACGGGGCAGAAGTATTAAATGAGTCATTTCCACAGAGCTTGTCCGTTAAGTAGCTCGTGCTATTCACGGGAGATTAAATAAGTGGACTATAGGGCTTGTCCGTTCAGGCCTAAAAAATAATAGAGTTTGATAATCTATCTTTTTACATCTTTTCATCAACGTCATTTTTTTTGTCGGAACATTAAACTTGAGTCTGATAGCGCTAGCCCGTAAATTAATTAATATATTATCTCGCTCGCATGTTTATAATAATATAAATTTGATTTCATTATATATGTTTATTCCTTGATATAAGAAAAATAACAATTTTATGTAATCTTGTTTTTCGTATAATACTCATATTATTTTATTATAAAATTTAGTATAATATAATGTCATTATTATTATTAATACAAGTCATAGATGTAGTCTTTTTCGTCTTTTTGTTTTATGTAATTAAAATATTTAATGTATGTTCATATTATTTATTAATGTAATTAATTTAAATTATGTAAATAAATTTAAATTAAAACATTTGTTACAAACATTTTACAAAATATACACAAATGTTTTTTTAGAATTTAATTTTTTTATAATAAATAAACTTCTTTGAAATTCTATGCAATTATTAAACATCCTTGATATAAATTCGAAATCATAATTGAATTCTATGCAATTATTAATTCCGTCCGATGTTATGGGAAACAAATCATTTGGAAAATTTAACAAAAGGATAAGGAATTTTAAAATTTAAATTTTAAATGAGACATGTTTTTACTTGAATTCTATGCAATTATTATTTTGTTCGATTTTATGGCAAACAATTAATTCAGGATTTTAATGTAACAAAATGATAAGAAATTTTAATATTTAAATTTAAAATTGAAATGATACATGTTTTTACTTGAAGTCTATCTGTCCGATTTTATTGCAAAACATCAATTAAGGATGAATTAATGCAAATCGGTTTTTTAGCAATAAAATAATAATACATTTGAAAAAATTGATGGAAATAGAATGTATTAATTGTCCTTTGACTTTTCTTGCTACTAATTTTAGTAAATAGGATGACTCTTTATATATATATAGATGTACTCCATCTTCATTTTTCAATACCTATAAAAATTAAAAAAAAAAATTATTTACTATATAATTATTTTTGGAATATGTATTTTTGTATATTTATTTACATCTATAGTTATTAGTTGTGATCTGGGAGAAAAGGAAAGGTCTACCAGTAAAAAGACAGGTCGGGTAAAAAATCCACCAAGTAAACGGGTCTTGGTTTTTTTATTAAACCTATACCCGACCCGGCCCGACCCGTGGGTTTAGGGAAAAACCCAAGTACGACCCGCAACCTGATATTTCCGGGTCCATCGACCCGATTTTTTTGGGTTACCACCCGGTGGGTTTTCCTGACAACCCTATTTATTAGTTACTACTTTAACAAGTCTATCTTATTAATCTTTTACCAACGAGTCAATTTGAGTGTTTTAAATATTAAATAATATTACAATATTAGTATTCGGACATGTGCACATGCACAAATGTAAATAAAAATTTATATGTTACATGTGTGTGTATGAAATATCTTAAATCATTAGATAATGAATACATTACTAAGAATGAAAGATATAAATATAAACTATTTAACTTTCATATACTCTTTATATTGATGCAATTTTGCAGATTAAAACCAATTAATTTGATAAAAACAATTGCGTACAAAATTTTAAAGGGTTTTCTTATGCCATAAAAATAATTAATTAATTTTAATAATAAAAGCTTGCTTATTGTGTTGAAAAAAAAAATAATTTTAAATAAATAGTTTGTAAAAAAGTTTTAAAATAGAATAGCATTTAATGTGACTTTATTATTATTTAATAGTAGCAATTATATAATAAAATAAATAAAAAAATACAATTAATTGATAATAAAAAAAGTAACGAAAAAGGCAGGAAAACAAAAAGAGTTTTATTAAATTCTTTGCTAGCAATTAGCGGTTTAAAAATCTTATGACCTTCATTATCGGTTTGTCGATGATACAATTAAATTGCTTGTGGGCATTTAAGTTATTCCTCCTACCGGATAAACTAATTGCGCAATCACCAAGACGAACTTTCATCGAAAGATTATAGGAAGTTATACTTAGAGCGTTTGGACCCCGCCATCCGAGGACTTACAATCTTAGTACAATAAACTGAGGATTAGGTAATTGTTTACATTTAGAATGTGATAAAAATCATCCTCCCCAACAAAGTCACTCATTTTTTGTCATATGATCAAATAATGATCGACTATTAATTTCGTTCGTTGTGAATTTTGTTGTGGCTTATGAAAATTAATGGTTCTTGAAAAACCTTTCTATTGCAAATGTTGAAAATTAATGGGTTGGTCACTTGTTTGAATGACCTTGGGGGGGAGGGGGGTGTTAGTGTTATATACTGAAAGCTTGGCTTTGCATGTTATTACACATTTACCCTTTATGAATGAGAATCATGTTAGATTAAATAAGTTCCATGTTCTGTTGTTCTGCACTTAGATAGGGTGGGTCGTCATCGGGCGAACCGAAGATCACTTTATCAGTCACTTGCGAACAAGAATAGTTGTTCACAACCTAGATGGACATGAACACCCCATCCGAACGGTTGTAGTGTCAACTGTACAGTTTGTCTTGACTGATTAGTTGCACTAGTACATTTATGTATTGAACAGGATCCCAGAGAGGAGAAGTTCATTTTATACTGATCGTCGTAAATGAACTAGGCCTCGGTTAATTACTGCGTTCTCTTAACCCGTAAGATATTAAACAGGCAGATATATATAATATATATTACTTTGATTCACATGGGTGAGGTTCAGTTCGCTGGATTAATATTCCTACTGTTTTGGGTAATATTATTATATATAGGATGTGCTGTTAGGATATTTACGGTCACCATGTGCGTTAGTTTGATGATGTCCCCGGAGTGAGTTCATGAAGGATTGTTATGCTAAACCCTGCAGGTGGATTAAATTCCGGCATAATAAGAATGTGATGAACGAGCGCTAGCTTCGGTGAAATAATAATAAATTAATTAATTCTTGATTGTCAGTAATCGAATTAATTAATGGACATTATATCTTAAACGTGGGGAGGTAAATCGAGTAATTATTATTGGAGTCTCAAATGTAATTTGGGCTAGGAAGAGGGAGTGCAATAATATAATGTTGGTGGCCCATTAATATTATTTAATTAATTAGAGGAGTGGGCTTGGCCCACAGTTAGTCTAATTAATTAAGGAGTCTTTTTCCTAATCTCCTTAGGGTCCCTACTGTAGCTCTATATATACATCATTAAGCTCATGAGAAGAGAACAGAAGTCTCATTCACACGAGAGTTCACATCTCACGTGTATTGAGATTTATCTTCTTCTTGTTGCTCCACTGGTACAAGTTGAAGAATGGTGTATTGAGTAATACAGTAGAAGATCTGTAGGTAAACCGAGACGAAATATATTTTGACCTACAGAACTAACCGGAAGTCCGATTGAGACGTACAGTATACCCAGACGACCGTCTCGACGAGAGCTTTCCATCGCCGCCAACGTCGCCGGAATCCGACGCCGCACGCGCCCTCACGCGCCGCCGGAAGGTGTCTGGCAGTAAAATTTCGTTTTGATCTGTTTGCATCCGTTTGATCCAGTTTTGATCTGATCTTGTTCGTGCAACCCAAGACGCGTGTTGCGGTCAATCAATTGCGGTCAACCGTTCGTGGTCAACCAGATCTACATAAATTTTAAGCCGTAAGTTCTCTACGTCAAACCTTTAGATCCGCTGCGCATAGGTTTACGTTTGCTATTGAATTCGTGACTTGTACATAACGAGATCCTCACAGATCCCAACAGGGGGCGCAAGTGTTCAAGAAGCAATCCACCATGACTAAGGCTTTCGAGCTGGGTGATCACTTGTTTGAACGACCCCAAAGGGGTTTGGGCAAGCTTTCAAGGAAAAATCTACCATGACTAAGGCTTTTGAGTTGGGTGGTCGCTTGTTTGAACGACCCCAGGGGGGGTTGGGCAAGTGTTCAAGGCAAAATCCACCACGACTAAGGCTTTTGAGCTGGGTGGTCGCTTGTTTGAACGACCCCAAAGGGGAATTGGGCAAGTGTTCAAGGCAAAATCCAACATGACTAAGGCTTTCGAGTTGGGTGGTCTCTTGTTTGAATAACACCATAAGGGGATTGGGCAAGTGTTCAAGGAAAAATCCAACATGACTAAGGCTTTCGAGTTGGGTGGTCTCTTGTTTGAATAACCCCATAAGGGGATTGGGCAAGTGTTCAAGGCAAAATCCACCATGACTAAGGCTTTCGAGCTGGGTAGTTATGGAGTTACTGAAAAAAGGCTTGAAAATTGATGTCATTTGTAAGTGTAAGTGTTGTGGTGAAGGACGTGAGACTTTAGAACACATGTTTTTTAGCTGCTAAAGAGTTGTGGAAACCTGGAAGCTAGTTCTCTTATCACGGGATCACTTACAAACTAAGGCTACTACTTTCAAGCATTGGTGGGCGGGAGTATGTTTCCTTGAAAAAAGGAAAATTTTTGAGACCAGGATATAGTTAACTACATACATACTATGGTGGCTTTAGAAATCACGCAACCTTTGGGTCTTCAAATCAGTTTGAAGGCCACCTATGGCATCCATTAATTCTACCATAAGAGAGTGGTTTGAATTTGTGCAGTTCTCTGGTTACTAATGGTGAAGAGAAGTTAAGGATTCTATATTCGATTCAGTTTAGTGGTTTCTTTGTCTTATTTTTTTTTATAATTTTATTGTTGGATTTGTTGCTGTTTTTAGCAGTGTTCTAAAAATCGGCCTAGGCGGCTGCCTAGGCGCTAGGCGGTGCCCGGGCGCCTCCGATTTGTACAAATCGGCAGAAAAAATCGGCCAGGCGGCTAGGCGGCGCCTAGGCGTGCCTAGGCGGCCCTAGGCGGGCGTAGGCGGACTTAGGCGCTCCTAGGCAGGCTCGGCGGCAATTTTTTAATTTTTTTTTTTAATTTTTTTTTATTTTTTTAAATACTAATTACATTATTTTGTTCTCATGTTTTCTTTAATATATATTAATATTATTATTTGGACTTTGGTGTGTGAATTTATTATATGTTGAGATAATCTTATTTTGTAGGTAGTTAAAATAAATAAAAAATAAGGTATTTACTATTGATTTCTGGGCCCCGACTAGGCGCTCTAGGCGCTAGGCACTGGTCGAGCGCCTAGCGGGCGCCTGGCGACTTTTAGAACACTGGTTTTTAGATGATAGGTTTCAAAGTTGTGCTTTGCCTTAATTTTGGCTTGTTTGTTAGTTTAATTGTTTTAGACCACCTTTGTGTGTTATTCACCGTACTAGTATGTACCCCGTGCGATGCACGGGAGAGAGATATTGAATGAGTTATTTTCACATCCTTGTCTGTTTAAGTCTAAAAAATAATAGGGTCATTATCTATTTTCTACCTCTTTTAATCAACGCTAATCCAAAAAAACAATAGGGTTATTCAACGTTAAGTCTAAAAAACAGTAGGGTTATTATAAGTTTTTTTTCATATCTTTTAACCAGCGTTGTTTTTTTAGCCAGAACATTAAATATGAGCATGTTAAGGCTAGCTTGTAATTAATATATTATCTCACTAATACATTTATACTAATAAAAATTTAATTTTAGCATATAAATTTATCCCTTGATATAAGAGAAAATAACAGTTTAACTTATTTTTGTTCAATATATAATATTTAATTATTATTTTATTATATAATAAAAAAGAATATTGTTAAATAGTGTAGTAGAATTGTTATAAAATTATATGAATTATTTTTTTTACAATATGGATTTAATATCTTTAAAAGATTTGATAATATAACTATAGTATATTATTAATGATATAATAATATGAGATACGGATTTACATAATACTATGGATTTATTCCTTAATGTTAAGATATTGAATTAGGTAATATATGATTCACTAATTTGTAATCTGTCTCTTTTTATATCGAAAATAATCATGTGATTGAGTTTATCTACAAATTCTTTCATTTAAGGAATAATTTTTAAATTGATCCAAATGTTGAATGCAGTCCGATTTTAAATTTCAAATTTTCACTTCAAAACCACACGTAAATTTGGATGCAGATTTTAATAAAAATAAAATGAGAAGAGATTTTTAATTTCATATTCATTTTAATATCTGTCGAAATTTTCAAAAATGAATTCAACAAAACCCATAATTTTAGGGGCATTTAATGCTACCGTATTTCATGATTTAAAATATCTAAAACTTTATAAATATGGTGTGCAATTAATTATTTTAAAAGATGAACCGCTTTTGTTACCAAAAAATGTGGGCACAATTTTGAATGTACATCCAATCCAAATATCAGTTTATTTTAAAATAAAAATTTCACGTGGTTTTAACCAATTTATTCACTTTTTTTGAAAGAAAAAAAATATTAATTAAGATTGGAAGAATTAGTTAGAAATTATACAACTATTTGTTTCGGAAATTTGTATCCAATTTGTACGGTTTTTAAATTGATTTGTATTTAGAATTTTTTTCATAAAGAATTGACACATTTTTTGCATAAGAATCTCTAAATTTGTTACCAAAAAAGATATGATTTAAATTTTAGTAAAAAAATAAAATATGATACGAAAAAAATGGGATTCAAATTTTGCCATAAGAATCTCCAAATTTGTTACCGAAAAAATAGGATTCAGATTTTGTTTCTAAAGATTTACATGCGTTTTTTTGAACTTTCCATTAATAGTAAGTCAAACATTATATTTATTTGGTCAAACTTTTTATTAATGTATTTTTTCAACAACCTCTTCATATATATATATATAGATTTGGACTTGTAGATTAGGTCCAGTTGGTCCCCGTTGTACTCTTTCTTCGTTTACTTTGTTTGATATATAAGCTATTTATGTCATTTCGAAAATAAAAATATAATAGTAATTTATTTTTTAGAAAAAAAATTATGTTTATAATTTAATTTTCATTACAAATCAAGTAAACTAGTATGTAGCCCGTGCGATGCACGGGACATAAATATTAAATGAGTCATTTCCGTAGAGTTTGTCTGTTAAGTAGCTCGTGTGATTCACGGGAGATATTAAATGAGTGGACAATAGGGCTTGTCAGTTAAGGCCTAAAAAAGTAATAGAGTTTGATCATCTATTTTTTTACCTTTTTCATCAACGTCATCTTTTTGTCGAGACATTAAACCTGAGTCTGGTAGTGGTAGCGCTAGACCGTAAATTAATTAATAGATTATCTCGCTTACATGTTTATAATAATATAAATTTAATTTCATTATATATATTTATTCTTTGGTATAAGAAAAATAACAATTTTACGTAATCTTGTTCCTCGTATAATACTCATATTATTTTATTATAAAATTTATTGTAATAGCATGATGAACCAATATATTATTATAAATAATATTTTAACATATATATTTATTTTTTAATACAAAATAATAATAATTTTACATATTTTGGTTCATCATAATACTCAATTACTAATCTATCAAAAAATTTATTATCATATAATGTCATTATTATTTATAACACTTGTAGAAGTAATATATTTGTTATATAATGATAAATATGTAATATATATTAATATTATTTAGTGATGTAATTAATTTAAAAAAATATAAGCAAATTTAATGTTAGGTAGGAACGTGATTATATGTAAGTTGAGATAAAATAAAATGTATTAAAAAAAAATCTGCTTATGATATTTTCCTTTAAATGTTTGAATGAATTTGAAATTCAAATTACAAATCAACCTCCAGTTATTCAAATAATTTTAAAAAAGTTACCAATTGTAGTAAAATGTACGTGACAATATATTATAAATATACATGACGTCAGTAATGTTATGAATCTTTAAGTTCCTAAAATATATATTGTTTAGATATGAAACTAATTAACTTATATGTTAAGATAATATATACAAATATATGTATTGTACGAAATATACACGTGACAAGTTCTTATATTTGTTTATATATTGTTTGTATATTTGTTTGTATTGTTTATTATATTTGTTTATTATATTTCTATATAAATATATTGTTTATATATTTGTCTGTATTGTACGATAAATTATTATATTTGTTTATATATTGTTTAAATATATATGGTTTAGAAATGAAACTAATTAACCTATATGTTAAGATAATATATATAAATATATGTATTGTATGACATCTTTAACATGTTTGTTAAATTTTTTCCCTAAAAAATTCAAAATACATTTAGGCATGTTTTGTTTGAAGTTTGAAATTCAAATATGCATCTATATAACAAATCCCATGATTTGTGCTAACATTAAATGCTACTTGATTTTTTATTAAAAAAATTAAAAAAACATACCAAAAATGGAATGCAATTAATATTCCCTATTTTTTTGGTTACTATATTTGAAAAATGTTAATTCTTATTATATATATATAAATAGATTCTTGTACGTTTGAACTTTTGATTATTTATTATATTAATTATGAGCATCACTGCATCACCCATTCACATGATTTTTTTGTTGAATTGTAATTATCATGTCTCCGAATACATGGAGTTTGGAAACTATAGTCCCCTCCCGCTACATCACCTTCACCTCCGACGACCAGCTCCTCCGCGTGGCCGTCCTCGATTCTCCCTATTCCTCCTCCTCCTCCGCTACAGCCGCCATATGGGTCCCACCTGGCCGCGAGTCCGACTGGGTGTTCTCCACTTTCTCCGGCCACCTCCAGCTCCTCCTCTCCTCCTCCACCGCCGAGCCGCTCTCCCGCCTGATCCTCGTCGGTAAATCCCCATCGTCCCCTCACCCTTCCTCCTACATCCCCTCCCCCTATTCAACCCTCCTTCACCCCACCAATGTCGCCCCTCTCTTGTCAACCCTAATCCCCAAATCAGCTTTCCCCAATATCGACAGCGAAATCCCGTTCTTAATCTACGAAGACGAGGTGGTCAGAGATTCGGTTCTGGAGATCCGACAAGGGCCTCGCGTCGGTGAAATGTTGGTGGAAAACGTAGAGTTGGAGAATGGCGAGTTCAGGAGGAGGCTCAGGTTCAAGAGAATGCCCAATTTGGTGCAGACCCAGATGAAGATCCGCCCCAAAAATGGATCCTTATCTGAGGATATCGACAAAATGGAGTTTGAATTGGATAAAGGAGCACTGGTCCAACCCTATCTAATTCCGATGGTGGCTTCCATCTCTGTTATTAGTCGGTTCTTGGAAGATCACATATATCGAGATGGGTTCAGACCAAGGGCTTTGTGTGTGGGAGTTGGTGGAGGGGCTCTACTTGGGTTCTTGAGCTCCCAATTGAACTTCGATGTGGTGGGGGTCGAGGAAGATGAGGTCGTTTTGGGAATTGCGAAAAGATATTTTGGGCTCGGAGATGATGAGTCGATGATTCGTTTGTATGCCGAAGATGGGATTGAATACGTTAAAAAGCTCGTGGGAAATCCTAGTAGTAGGTTTCATGTCATCATGGTTGATTTGGATTCGAGTGATATGAGCACCGGCATTTTTGCACCACCGGTCGAGTTTGTTACAAAGTCTGTTCTTTTGAGCTTAAGGGATGTGCTGTGCAAGGAGGGGGTTGTTGTGGTTAATACGATGCCGACTAGTGAATTGGAGTACAAGAGATTGATTAGTAAGTTTGGTGAGGTTTTTGAATGTTTGTTCGAGATTGATGTTGGCAATGGGGAGAACTTTGTGCTGATTGCAACGAGATTGGGGGTCGAGGATTTTGGTTCGGGAGCTGGTGAGGGTATCTTTTTTAATAAGTTGAGGTCGGTTGTTTCGGGATCTTACTTGGACTCCATTAGGAAAATTCAAAAGACTGTTGATTTTTAGTTTTCGCGAGTATGTGTTGTGTAGCTATCAGGTTTTAATCCTGGAACTTCTGAGGGTTCTACCAGAAATTTGACAGCAAACTATTTAGGAAAAAGCTCATCTGGTTAAATTGGAACGAGCAAGATGATCCCATGTGTTTTTTTTGGATTTAATTGATTCGTCACCTTTAGTTTTATGGATCTTGGTAACAGAATTGGAAAATTTTCTGCGTACTAAGGTGAAAAACCTTTGCTCTTTATCATTGACAGGTGTGAGATCTCTAGTTAAGTTGGATTAGTAGTGGATTGGTGTCAAGTCATCTTGTTCAGATTTTGATAAGTTTCTGGGGCATCTAATAGCATCTTGGCGACAAAATTTGACTCATAACAAGCTTTTCCTTTAAGTGATACACAAGACATTTTTATCTTGAGAAGGTTTTTGTCCCAGGTGTGGATGGAAATCGAGTTTATATGTTTTCTTTGATTGTAGCTGAGATTATATGTTCGCGTGGCCTTTTTCTCATCAGTTATGATTGAAATGGGATGTTGATATCGTAGCCCGGAATGGTTTGTAAATGGGTACATAATGTTGATTGGTGTGCTTGGACTGTATGTATAGGAAGACGCGTGCAAAAGAAAAACTTCATCTTCTTTATTTTTGGATGATCAGATTATCCGATTTTCAATTAGGATATGTCATTTGAATACTTGCAATTGCAATACTAGTTGTCTAATGAGTCTGGTTGTATGAATATATAATGGTGGGATTTTGATTAGTAGCCAACGAGAAAAAAAAAAAGAAGAAGATATTTATCAATTTGTTTGACTACTAGTTAGTTAGAATTCAACTGTTAGATTTTCATAAGATATAAGACAAATCTTGCATAAGATATAAGACAGTAGAAACATTGTCTTATAAGATTTTTCAATCAGAATTTTCGATTGAAAATCATCCAAAAATTTAACCAAAGTTTACTGTGCACAAGTCCTGCATACATTTTTCGATCAACTAACGATGAATCAATTGTCAAAATTTGACAAATTATACCCATTTTCTTCGTCTCGTTCATAGATTTCAAAAGCCCTTAAGCACTATTAAAGAGAATAACCATTTACTAAAAATAGTAGCAAAATAATATGGGAACATTAAATACATGCCTTATTTAGAAAGTTTTTAAATATATGCATTAATTGTTTTCATATACATGTTTTCAAATCAGATATGATCATAAAGATTATTTCTTAATTTATTTTATTCATCTGTAATAATATTATTGATATCTATTATAATAAACTACAATTAAATTTTCCGTGATTCATGTTGATAATATTTTGGTCAACATAAACATGAAAATAGACTTTAAGTCTTAACCATATTATTATTATTTTATATTTCACAAGTACTATTCATCCTAAAATATTTATAAACAATCGTAACATGTTAAGTAATTTTATCCTTCCAACTAATTAGGCGAAATCAAGTTGGTATATTAATATTCGCCGATAATATTTTTAACTTTTATTTAATTATATAAAAAATAAGTAATATTTTAAATTAAAATAATTTATCATTTAAGAGATAACAATAGATACATTAATAAAATTAAAATATATTAACTATTATTTAAAATTTCAATATGTGATTCATTTGTATATTATTGTCAACCATGATAATTTATTATCATTCTTTTTATTTTGATTTCTTTCCATAATGAATTAATTGTAAAATATAATTCCATTGCATATAAAAAAACTATAAAGCCGTATGATGCAAATTAGATAAACCTATTATACAAGGAATTTATTTTTCGGCAATTGCTAAATCAAATTTTTTCTTAGTATGAGAAAATTAAATTCTAAAAAACATGTGTGTATATTTTGTAAGCATTTATACAAAATATTTATTTTAAATTTATTTACATAAATTTAAATTAATTACATCAATAAGTAATATTAACGTACATTAAATATTTTTAATTACATAAATTAAGAAGAAAAGTAGACTACTTCTATAAATTTTATAAATAATAAAAATAAAATTATATGAAGATAAATTTTATAATAAAATAATAATTAAATATTATATGATGAATAAAATATGTAATACAGTTATTGTTTTTCTTGTATCAATGAATGAATATATAAAAAATATAAAATTGCCTCTTCGCCGATCCCCTTTCTCTCCCAGACAAACCCTCGCCTCTGCTCATCAAATCCTGTTCACCGTGCGCCTTCTCCGGCGATTAACCGGCCTTTTCGCCGGCGGATGGCCTATAGCTGCGTAATCCCGACCCAATTTCTCCCTCTCCAGTGCTTCTACGCCGATGGGGCTTCTCCTCCCAAGCCGTTGGCAAGTCTCGCCGTGTCCGTCTCGCCGGTGGTGGTTCTGTCTGCGGATTCTTCGAGTCGTGGCTATGGTGGCTGGCTGTCGGTTGGCTCCCTTTCTGCTCAGTCCCCGGTGAGAGCTTGTCTGCTGGGCGCTTGGTTCATGGTGGGTTGTTTCAAGAAGGTGAGTGAGTGTGGTTGGGGTTGGGTGCGACCCATGTGGCTTGGCTCGTCTGTGACGCGTCGGCTGAGGTTGAGGTGGGTTGATTTGAGCCCCTGGGTCCTCTCTGCCGGAGTTGTGGAGTTGGACGCCCGACTAGCCCGGATTTTGACCAAGTGGTGTTTGGTTGGGTCTCGGGAAGCGGGTCAGTGAAGGGGGGCTGATTGATCCTCTTTGGGTTGTGGGTCGCCTTCATCCTTGGAGTGTTTCAAGGCTTGGGACTCGTCCTTGCTAGGCATTAGGCAGTGGCGGGAGTGGTGTTACAGCTTTCAGGTCAAGCTATTGGGTGATTGGTCATGATTTCGCCGGCTGGGTATGGTTATCCCGGGGAAGGGCTTTGTGTGTTTTTGATTAGGTATTATTTTAGGATTGTTCTTCTGTGTTTGTGTTTTTGTGTAGTTTAGGATTGAGGTTTCGGTATGGGCCGTTTGGCCTCTGTGAACCCGAGTGTCACCTTATTATCTCATTGGGATGCGACACTCGGGTATTACTCTGTTGAGGTCTGTTTAGTTGTTGTTAGTTGTTTTAGTTTGTTTTAGTTGGTTAGTTTTAGTTGCGAACTTTATTCTAGCGTTGATAGTCGGGACTCTAGGCGGTTTTCTGACCTGTCCTCCCATTTTTTTAACTGTTGGCTACTGTGTATTCAGTCGTTGACTGCTATGTATTTGCACATTTGTGCATTTTGATTTATAATATAATCTATCGTTTTGAAAAAAAAAATGAATAAATATATATTCTAAAACTAAATTTATATTAGTATAATGTGTTAACGGAATAATATATTAATTAACATGTTAATATTATGACTAAAATATTCATGGTTGATTAAAAAATGTGAAAAATAGATGATTAGACCTTATTAATTTTTGTACTTACATGAAAATGACTAATTTAATATATATATATCTCTTATATGGCACACAGTCATTGCACGGGGTTATGTACTAATTATTTATCCGCCGTAGTTCCTCTTTCGTTCGTCCCTCTTATTTTTGTGGTCAAAGAATCCCAAATTCCCAGTATCAAAACGAAGGTTGTGCACCCAAATCCCAGTCGATGAGTTGATAAATTCCATTTTTATTCTCAAATACGTCATGATAATATTGATTATTAGAGTTTTGATCTTAGTTATAATCATCTAATTGATTGCAGATTTCGAGTTTGTTGCATCTAGGGTTCCGATATGACGACTGCAGCTAGACCTACCTGGGCGCCGGCGAAAGGTGGGAACGAACAAGGTGGAACTCGAATATTCGGTCCATCTCAAAAGTATTCTTCCAGGGATATCGCGTCACACACCACCTTAAAGCCCAGGTCTTTTTATGGCGCTTTGTTGAATTTTTCTTCTACGTTAACCCTCGAATTCTCATTTAACGTTTGTTAGATTCGTTGTTGTTTTTAACGGATTGTATTCATAGTTTTTTGTGCTAGCTGTTTACCTATTAGTCTTAAAACTTCACACTAGGTACGTTACAGTTCTTAAGCTGCCGGTTTTCTTTTCAGAAAAAAATATGTTAATCGAATATGTAAATGAAGATTAAAATTGGTACTGCAAATGCATCGACTGTTTTATTTTGGCGGTTTTGTCATAATTGCCATATAGAAGTATGGATTTTTTTTTTTTCTTTTTCTATTCAGTCACAACACCACCATGTGTTTTTCTTGATCTTATCCTCATTGTTTACCTCTGTTTTCATGGTAAAGTAAGTGTATTTTTATCTTGATGTCTCAGGAAGGAAGGCCAAGATACCCAAGATGAGCTGCAGAAGAGGAATCTCAGGGACGAATTGGAAGACAGGGAGAGGAGGCATTTTTCTTCAAAAGGTATGTGTTCTATGAAATTAGTAAGCTTTGTACATTCTCCCTCCCCCAACACCCACATAGTTTCTTGTTCAAGAGCTCTTTGATTGATTTGGGGTTCATAACGAGTTGCAGAGGACAGAGAACGTCGGAAGGGAGGCCATCTTCTTTTAGAAGGTAAATCAATGGTGTCTCTTTATTCATGTTTTTTAAATGTGGTAGCAGAAGAATTTTCTTTATCCACAGGTTCAAAGTGGTATTAAGTATGAATCTCGCTTTCTGTAGGACCTAGGAGGGAAGTCGAAGACCGTATTGTTCCAAGAAGTGTAGATGCTGATGATGCTGATGTGGATGCTCAGACTGACGACAGGTTTGTGATTATTCTGGCTTGTGATTTATATTTTAGTGCTCTTCAGATATGCTGGTGGCATGCTGTCTCTTTTAAGTCTGATATGTGCTTTTCTGTTCAACTCTCCGGTGTTATTTGCCTCTTGGTTCTCTCTTTGTGGTTTGGTTGACTCATTTGCTTTAATTATGTATCATCAGTGATGACGATGAAGACGATGATGGGGATGATGAAGAAGCACTTTTAGCTGAGCTTGAGCGATTAAGGAAAGAGAAAGCCGAGCAGAAAGAACGAGAGGTGAGTTTTGCATCGCCTTGTTTCTGGTATTGAACAATCAAGCATGCTGAATTTTTTTAAAAATTATTGATTTATCTGAAAATTCATTGGTGGAGGAGGTATAGGACAAGAGTTCGCCAGCAGTATATTGTTTTTAGCTATATCTGTCTCATGGTAAACTTGATTTGGAAGAGTTGTTCAAAAAAAATAATTAGGAGTTTTTGGCTGGCTATTTTGGGATCAAAATTCAAATAGTTCCAGCAATAACCTTATTTCTCTGCTAAAAAAAAGCCATAAAATAATGCTGTACAAAGCCAAATTTTAGGAACCTCTTTTATTGGCATGAATCTGAATCTCTCAGTGATTTATATTTTCTGTTGATCTGGTACACGTGCTCATGTGTGATATGAAAATGTGTGGGTAAATCTATTGTAGTTACCCTTCCCCACAAATATTGAGGTGTAATAAATTTAAAAATGCACTTGTCAGCCTCTCTTCTTAACTTAGCACACATACTGAAGAACGGTGGTGGAAGTGCCTAAGGTTAATATTGTCCTAGAAGTAGATTACGGAACCCCTTTTTTTTTTTTTTTTTTTTTTTTTCTCTCTCTTTCCTGATTGCATTAGCCTACTGCAAAATTGAAGAAGACTCCATATGGATCTGCACCCGTGCATGTGTGGCTTAGATATGTGTCTGTGCAGCTGTCTTGCAAGACCAAACAGGCATATGATGCTTATTTGTCAATGATATGTGGTCCTACCTGTGCATGTGAGAATCTAGGTAGACTTTTTATTGCAAACTGTAATACAACATAGAAGTGTCAATTTATTATCTTATCTTGCTAGGAGCGGCAAAGGCAAGAAGAGGAGCTCAAAGCTAAGGAAGAACAATTGCTGCTTGGAAATCCCCTTCTAAATAACCCAACTTCCTTCAGTGTGAAGAGAAGGTAAATGTGATGCATCATTGTTGTTTGTGCTATTTTGGTTAGGGGTGAGCAAAATCGAGCCGAAACCGAAAATCCGACGCTTCCTTTTTCATTTCCTTTTTTTTTTTTTTTNTCTTCCAGGTGGGATGATGATGTGGTCTTTAAGAACCAAGCTCGTGGGGAGGCGAAAACACCCAAGAGGTTTATCAACGACACAATCAGAAATGATTTCCATCGGAAATTTCTGCAGAAGTACATGAAATAAATATTCAGTGACCATGTTTATGAATCTACCGTGTGATTGCAAACAAATATGCTACGACAAACTCTGTTTGGGTCCGAGTGTTCGACATTCTCGTTTTATCCATTACTGCGTTTTTTTCTTTTCCTGATTGGAAATTTCCTTGAAGATCATTGTGTAAAAGTTTGTGACAAATGTATTCGGTTCATGGTTATGCATATTATCAAAATAGTAATAGTAATTAACAGGGTCGTCTCCAGAAATTTACATGCTTACTAAATGATATGAATGAGTACATGGTTATGAATCAAATAATACATTTGAATGAGTACAATTCAAATGGATGAGACAAGGCCAATTTACATGCTTACTGAATGATATGGAAATTATTGCACATATACGAATCAAATAAAACATTTAGCACTAATACTAAATCTGTAGTAAATTATTAGAAACATGCATAAAAATCTGTTTTCATTAAAAATCGACTCTTCCTACAAACATGCATAAAATCAGTTTACCAAATAAACTCGATTCTCTTCCTTAATTTTCCTTAATTTTCGTAACTGATGTCATTAACACTAAAAGAATAATACTGAATCCTTAATTTTCCTTGATTTTCGTAACTGATGTCATTAACACTAAAAGAATAATACGAGATCGGACCAACTGTAAGTTTCAAGCTCGTGTCCGCCATCAATGGCGGACTTAACTTAAAAGCCAAAGATTTCGATTGAAAAAAAAAAAAAGATATCAATTGGTGTTTTGACCAACTTTACGACGTTTCCGAATGGATGCACTGGGTCTTGGAAGCCTCGATTGGTCGGAAGTTAGGGAGGTCGATGGGTGACTACGAGGTTGTGAACCATATTTGGGGATTGAGGGTTCAATTATGAAAATTGGACAAGGTCTGGGAACTTGATCATAATTTCAATTTCAAGTTGGGCCGAGCTTTTACAGCATACCAAATCAATATCCCCCAGCCACAGGTAAGGTTATCTCTTTTCAATCCTTGTTCCCAGCCGCCGTCACAACTGCCTTCTCTGATGCTTAAAACAGCCACAACAGGTAATCTCCTCTCTCCCCATCGTTCATAACTTTCAACGAAACTACTAATCATTAAAAAAATAAAATTACGTGCACTTGACTGGTGAGTATATAAAAAGAAATAAACAAGTAGGTAAATCATACATAACCAACAACTGCATTGAAGAAATAGTGATTAACCAACCCATCGTCGTACAAATTCAAATTCTACAATATGAATCCACATAGCATCAAAACAACCATCATCATCCAATAAAAGAGTATATATGCCTACAATTACACTAAACCACGAAAACCGTATTTACATCGACACAGAATACCACTACAATTTACTTTCATTCTCTTTGTAAGTAAGTCACAGGACAGGGCAACCCTTAACCGTGACCCCAGGGTCAGTAGGACACGTGGCCAGAGGGCAGTGGTCGTCAGCCATGAGGCCCCACCAATCAGGTCCCCAGATATCCCTCGACTGCAAGGTCAAGAAGAGAAGCACAGCCATGAAAGCAATCCCAGCATTGAGAGCCGCAGACATGACATACGCGTAGCGGCCCCACCACTGCCTGTACACCCTGTACACGTAGATGTTGAAAAAGATGCCGGTGGCCCCCCACATTATGTAGTTGACGGCCCTGACAGGTGGCATGCTGGCAGTGGCGCTCATAATGAGCGGCACGTTGATGAGTTGGATCCATTTCTTGTTCAGGTACTTGCGGCCCATTAGGTAGACTGGGATTGGTGCCAATAGGCCCACTAGAAACCACCAGTTCATGGAGCTGTACACTCCGTAGCTAGTGAACATCCGTAAAGGACCAATCACTCCCCATATAATGGACGCATTGTAGAAAACCTCATCACCTGGGCATGTCCACGGGCTTCCGTCGGGCAATAGTGACGTGTCGCAAATGTTCTCCACGCTCGAGAGAAGCCACCATGATGTGCTGAAGTAGATGCTCGATGCAACTATGGTACCCACCAACTGGACACCCAATCCAAAGAGTGTTTGATTAGTTATTTATTAAGGATCGTTAAATGAAAAAAATGTGGCTCAAAAGTAGTTGAAGTTTGCGGACCTGGACAATGAACATGGACTTGGGAGGGATCTTCATGTAGTGACCCAATTTGAAATCGCTCACGAAGCCGAGCGCTTGTACCATGCTTATGTATCCGTAAGTCTTGAAAGTAACATTTGCAAGGGGTCTTCCCGGGTAAATGTAACCGATAACCATCTCGGTTATGATGTTTAGTCCAATTTGCTGCAAAAGGATTGAGTTTCGTAATCATAGGTTCAATAGGACCGATAAAATTTATCTACAGTATTGCACACTTCGGCTGTACCTTATTCGTGGTGGCCTGAATAATGCCGATTGGTAGGGTAAAGAACAAAGCCATGGCGCAAGCCATGATAAGGCCCCACCAGGGGAGTTGGAGCTGTTTGCCAAAACCTTCGCAATCCCATAGAGAGAGACAAAACACAACCCCGAGAATGGAGTAAAACCACCAATTTGGCACAGCATCATAGTTTTTCTTCATTAATCTCCCAATGTATATCCATTTTTTCATGGTTATTGCCCACTGTTTTACTCCACAAATCCCAAATACTCCTGTCTCACGTATTTTGTTTTTGAAAAACGAAAAAAANAAAGAAACTAAAATCTTGGCAAAAAGAACAAAATCAAAGTTGCATTTCCTTACTCAGGTGAGGATTGAGAATACTGTTCTAAAAATTACTAGGTATTTACTCAGAAATTTGTAGCTTTACGTGTAACCAGATGCATAAAATCAATTTTTTACCGAATAAACAAATCACTTACTTCCCATGATGAAGAGCGACGTAACTAATAGTCGACGTGAGGGCAGAAAATCCAATCCCATAAGTGAAAGCAAAGAAACTGCTAATGTACAGCTTGCTGTAACCCTCGTATCCAGGCATGTCGAGACTGAAGGTGGCCTCATTCAGAACACGCGAGATGTTGTAAGAGTGGCCGGTCACATCAAATGTCTTTGTAGAGAAGATTGGGAACCTCTTGGCATGGTACAAGTTGCTGAAATAAACCAACGGGGTCATGATGTACATTACGAAGAAGAAGCCAACAAGGCTATTGATGATGGCGAATCCTGGGGTGGAAATAGGATTGCCGAAGAAGTTGACTGTGGCCCAGTCAAGAGCAAAAGAGCCGATTCCCATGCCATGCATGCCTGACCCGATTTGTTGTGGGAATATCTTGTCCTTGAAGATCAAGCAGAGGATGGAGATGGAGGATAGTGAGGGGGCAAAGAAGCCAGGGATAATGTAGTATGCAAAGCTTGATACGAACATCACTAGGAAAAATTGGAGGCGTGTTAGGCTTCCTTTCGTCCTCTCTTCTTTATCATGCAATGCCCTGCCGAAAAAAACAAAACAAGTATTTCGGCTTTACACAACAAAACACTTAAACAACACAATAACTGAATTACAAAGATCTAAAAACATACAGAGCATTTGAATATTTTCCTTTTATAGTCCATGATTGTTGCTGGTTCCATTTGTTTTTTAATTTTATCTATTTATTTACTGTGTTCAAGAATGGTAGCCAGAGGCAAACCTGAAGAGGGACACTGCAACCATGTTTTCAGGCCACCACATATAGGGGTAGTCAACAAGGATATTCCTAAATATGCCAGCCTACCCATAACCAAGCAACTGAATCAAGTGGGAAACAATAGATGCATAAGAAATCAGAAAACATTGCAAAATTGTTCCATAGGTTTAAGAGTTAAAAGCTTCAGTGATGCTGAGGTGATGCCAATTGAAGTTTCTATAGTTTCAAATATTTTCTAATTTTAGTTCTGTAAGTAGAAAAGACTAATAACAAAGCTATTCAATTTGATCCTACAAATTCTTATTAGGGATCTTCGAAAATATAAAAAAACTCCGATAAAAGCATTTTACCTGTGTGGTTTGAGCCAACAACCAAGCGGCCAGAGGATGTAGCTGCCCGTGATAGAAAGCCCTAACGATGGTGACGATGGAGATGGCGTAAACCCCCGACGAGCCACAGCTGGCGAAGATGGTGATGAGGACGTGCTCCTTGAGGTTGAACGGGCCCGGGTTGAGAGAGAACGACCATCCCGTGAAAGGCACCGTGAGGGTGGTTGCCGGAAGGACCCTCGCCAGCAGCCTCCCCAGCGGCAGGCTGACCAGCTGCACCACCACGGCGGAGACCGTTAGGCTGTTCTGCCGATAGCTGAAGAACTGATTGATGAAAGCGAGCATCACGCACGAGGTGAGGCCGAGCATCCATGTCCGGAAGGTCAACACCGGCTGTGACGGGTCGTCTTCCGGCGATACAGTCAGCCGGACCTCATCGATCGGGCAGTCGTTCTCGTCGTCAGAGCCTGTATATGTGGCCCGTTTTATTTTAATACATTGCTACTAGTACAACACCCAATATTACATAGGTGGGGACAGTGCCTCATCCCGAACCGTTCATAATTGATTCATAAAAATGGGATCAGTATCTGGACAAATCAAATTCAGGACCGTGCCCCTATAATAAATAATCAACATATTTATAGATAATCCGAATCTAATAATGAAGCATGTAATTTTACCACATAGGATTCCGAAGCATGCGAACCTGCCACATAGGCTTGCGCGTTCTGAATTAATATATAAGGGGGATTATAGATAATCCGAACCTAATAACGAAGCATGTAATTTTATCACATAAGATTCCGAAGCATGCGAACTGCCACATAGGCTCAGCGCATTCTGAATTAATAAATAAGGGGGATATCACGCCCAAAATTGTATTTTTTGAAAATTTTTGTAAACTACATAATTTAAAATAAAACCATAAATAAATTATTCACAAACGAAACCACAAACTAAAAACCAATGCCTTTTATAATAAAAAATAAATAAATTATAAACCAATTATTTATAAATAATAAAAATTAATATTTATATATTTATAATTAAAAATAAAAAAATTATAAATAAATGTAATTTTGTAGGTGAACATCGTAATTTTTCCATTATAGCCTAAATTTAAAAAATAAATAAATGTATATATATATATATATATATTTATTTTCAATTATATATATACATTTAAAAAANTTTGACCTTAAATTTTATTTTTTAACTTTTTACTTAGTCCGATACTTTAGCAAATCAAATAAGGTACACTAATTATTAGTTGCAGGATAAATGCCAAATCATCACTAGCTGGATGTGGGCTAATTAAATTTGTGAATCAATTAAAAATATATAGTTAGATAAAAATAAAAGGTAAGAAATAAAATAGTATACAACAATAAAATATTTTTTATTTACATAAGTTGAACGTAGTATAAATAATTAAATTTTAAAATTTATTTATTAAATAATCTGAAAATACTATTACATATATTTCATAATATCCAATATTATAGGTTTAATATCTTATTTTTATGGTTAAGACAAAAATATTGATAAATAATACCAAAATCGATCAACATACGTAGACATGGCCACGGGTTGGCCCGACCCGTGGCCCGACCCGTGAACCGACCAGAACCGGTCCCGGACCGGTCCGGAACCGGCCCGCCCTAGCCGGTTAACCGGCCCGTAATCCCTTAAGGGCCGGTTACGGGTCATGCGGAACACATTTTTGACCCGCCGGGCCGGGCCGGTTCCGGATTTTCCGACGGGCTACAGTAATCAATTTTTTTTTTTTTTTAATTTTTTTAACCGGCGGTTCACTGAACCGCCGGGCCGGGCCGGTTCAGTGAACCGGCCCTTAGATATAAGCGGGCCGGTCACGGGCCTAGGTTTTGAGACCCGCCGACCCGGCGGGCCGGGCCGGGCCGGGTCATAAACCGTTGACTGGCCACCCCTAAACATACGTTTAAAAAGTTTACTAGAATTTGATCAATGTTACCATTGAATAATTTATAGCAAAATTGATCAAATATTAATAACTTTGATCTTAATCAAACACTCTCTATATATAATCAGAAGAAGTTGCAACCATTTTATTTTATCGTACTTATCCACCAAAAAAAACTAGCGAAGATGAATTATATGATAAATAACGACCAAATTATGAAACTTTCAATGTATTTTTTGTATTTTAAGTTATACGTACGGATATTAAAAAAATGCGTTTTGTTATTTTTTTTTTCTATTTATTACTAATTAATTACATAGGTTTGTTTAGACATCAATGTCTTTCATTTAGTTTAATTTTTATGNTTTTTTTTTTTTTTTTTCCAACGATAATTAGATTTCATATAACCTCAAAAGAAATTTACAATCGGCAACACAGGGGATATGATCATCTACCCCTTCAACACTACATCAATCAGACAAACATCAGCTAACCATCAAAACCAAAATCCAAAGAAGAGAATGAGTCCATAAAAATTTACAGTTTTGTCACCCAATGTTTAAACTTACAGTATTGGAGATCTTATATTAATTTTTAAACAACCCCATACAACATGAATACTTTATTTGCTCTACAAAAATGCATGTAAAATAGCAAGTCATCAAATTTTGAAGGTACATAAAAATGCAGCAATTTTGAGAACCTACGAATACATATAAATTATTACGAAAAAAAAAATAGATATAGTTACCAGTTATTTCGAGATTACTGTGATGCTTCTTCTTCTCCGAGACGTCCTCGTCGGCAGCAAAGACTGGACCGCCATTGATGACGGCCATTGAAATGTCAGCACCGACCAACAGGACTTACCAAGTAATATAAATTTTCTGACTCCCTAAGGGAAAATTGGCAAATGTGTGTGTTCTATTATATTGTGAGCATTTTTCGCATCTATTTTATTTTGGTTTTAAGATGTCTCCGTTTGTGGTAATAATATTAAGGAGCCAACTGTTGGCTTCGTTATGAAGCCAACAACCAATTAGACAGTTCTATGTGGGGCTGTCCCACATTGGAGCCATGTGAGACAGCCCCACATGGAGCTGTCCCATTGGCTGTTGACTCCTTAGTATTACTGCCGTTTGTGGAGGAATGCCTATGGCCCTTACTTACCACTCTCCTAAAGAAGGTAAATTGATATTTGTAGCTATATTCATTCTATCTCAATGGTAAGTTTGATATGTAAATATGTATAGTATCTGAATCACAGACAAATATTCAGAAGAACTTTTCTGTATTTCGATACAATGAATGTAATGTGTGTTGTCTCTGTGGTTTGTGAATATAAAAAAGACGGCTTAAGGAGGATGAAGAAAACGAAACAAAAATCAAAGTCGAACCACGTAATAATTACGTTCTCCTTAAGACAAAATTGCCCTGTAAAATACTCACGGTTAACGGCAAACGCCTCCAAGATACAATGACTTTAGACTTGTATAAAGCTGTACTTCAAATATACAAGCCTTCTGCGAACACTACTATTGTTTGAAACTCTCAAGACTCAAAGAAAAAATCAAAGAATACAATATGCATGCTTTATGAACTTTGAAAATATAATGCAAGAGCTCTTCACTTTTTAAATTAAGAATGATTTCATTTATGTGGGTATTTATAGATGTAGAAGAACATCTCCAAGAGGTTTAAGTGTCAAAAGACACCTTTTGGGACATATCCGAACGAGAACGGATGCATCTATAGGCCAAAAGACACCTTATAGTCACCAAGGGTTGCGACCTTTTGGTGTCCGCAGCCAGCTGCGCGCCAGTACTCCGCGCGCTCGTACGAGCTCATACGGACTCAGAATCGAGTTCTGTTTTTTCCTACTTATCTCCAACCAACCCCTCTAGAGTTCTAGCATGCAATTTTCATGATCAGGTCTTGTTTGGATTGTCCTAACACTTGTCAAAGATAGAATATTTTACGAATCCAATAATTTGAGTTACTTAAACTCATTGCTTCAATCTTACATGTCCCACATATACAACTTAGAATTAATTTCTCATTTACCTTAAAAATGGTTTTGAGAATTTTCTAAGTCTTTCACTTACAAAAAATGGAACTGTAAAATCGGTACAAAACCAATTTATCTTACAGTATGTTTAGAGCATCTCCCATGGCATTTGATATATTATATTATCTATTCAAAATTTCTCTCCTTTCCAACAAATTATAGGTTTACACATGTCAAATTGAACCATCTTTAATATTAACCATTGGACACCCATTTTCTTAATCTCATTTCTTCATGTCATGCAAAGAAAATGAACAATATGCCATTGGAGATGCTCTTATAATTGTGTTCCTGGTTAAGATTCTTATTCATGCATTGCCAACATATATATGTGATAAGTCGTATTATTGATATATTAATTGTCAAATTTTCCATACTTTTTCGGTGTGTGTTTGAGTTTAATTATTGATTTTAAGTTATTTTTATATTTTTTGTAGGAGATCTTGGAATTTGTGATTTTATGGTGATTGGAGGGCGAAAGAGACGAATTTCAGCTAAGGCGTGGGCACGCCAATTTCCTACAAGAATTGGAAGATGATACTATATATAGAAATCTCGAAAACACACCGAAACATATGGTTTCAATTAGTTTATTCAAAACAAAATACATTCGACCGTTGTCATAATATTAATATCGCACTTATGGAACAATAATATCGCAGTTTGTTATGGAACACATGTTCATATTGCAGTTACGAGAGATTAATATCACGCGAGGGATAACTATGATCAACAAAATATATTAATAATTAATATATTAATTAATATTGCAGTTATGGAACAATAATATCGGAGTTTGTTATGGAATGATAATCTATAACTAGAGATTAACATCACACGGTGGATAACTTTGATCAACCAAATATATTAATAATATGTTATAAAAATACGTGTTCATTATTCGGCTAAAGTATATCAAATTTTGAATTTATTCAAACTCATATTTTTAATTAATCTCTCAAATAGTATTTTAATCGCTTATTAATTGTTTTCAACAACATTTTGAAACATGTGGTAATCAAACAACATTTTAATCACTTATTTAATCAAACAACATTTTAAAACACGTGTTCATTATTTGGTTAAATTAAATAAAAAAATTAATGTTATATAGAGATTATTGGAACAATAATATGTGACGATAGAGAGATTAACATCATAGTTTGAATCTATTCAAACTCATCTTTTGAATTAATAATTATCAGACATTATTTTATCATCAAATCACAATTTGAATTTAATGTTATTCATTTAAAAAACATAATAAATACTGTGATATAATAATCTGTTATATTGTGAACAACTTTGATAAATAAATATTATAATAATTAATATATTAATCTGTTATAAATCGCACGGCACTATACTAACTATTTACTAATATAATAATACTATAAGTAAGTCAGATGCTATACAGAAATTAATAATACAATCTTTATACACGAAAAAAAATCTAAACAACTAAACCAATTAATTTTTGTACACGACAAAGACATTTGAAAAACGTAAAAAATATTGCAAGTGTCTTTAATCTTTGTACACGACAAAATATCTCCACTTATTCAAACTCAACAACATTTAAAACACGTGTTCATTATATGTTACGAGAGAGATTAAAGTGAACGTCCAACTAATCTTATCATCATATCAGAGTTTGAATTTATTCAAACTCATAATTTAAATTCATCTAATGGTTATCAACTTTTATCACATGACTATAAAATAAACGTCCGAACGTAGATCACGTATCACAAAAATCTCACACTCCCATTTGACATAGCAGAAAAATGGCTAAAGCATGGGAAAATATCAAGCAAGTAACAAGGACCAACATGCCAATGCTCAAGTTAAGAGTGGTTCGAGTTTTTCAAAGGACTAATGAATACTCATCCTACAAGAATATCCTTGAAATATGTCCTTTCATGACATTGAGGTATAATTCACAATCAAAGTTAATGATTAATTCTTTCTCCCAATATTACACCATAATTTCTAACATTATCTTTTTTTTCTTTCTTCTCATATTACACCATAATATCTAATATTATCTTTTTTGTTTTTTTTCAGGGCGGTCAAATTACAGGAATAGTAAGAGCAGTAAACATCCCAACTTTCATCAATGAATTCGAATAAGGTGTTGTCTATGCATTTCGAAACTATCAGGTTGAGAGTAATATTGAAACTATCCCAACTTTTGATAATTCGTGCTTCTCTAATAATATGGGATGAAGCACCAATTATGCACAAGCATTGTTTTGAAACTGTACAAACATCGCTACAGTGTATTATGGGAGCAATTGATCCTTTGAACTTGAACAAACCGTTTGGTGGGAAGCCGATTGTTTTTGGTGGAGATTTTCGACAAATCCTTCATGTCATTCCAAAGGGTAGCCGTCAGGACATAGTCAATACTGCCATTAATGCTTCTGACATATAGAGGAGTTGTACTGTGCTTAGGCTTACGAAAAACATGCGTATTTAGGGACTTGCTAATTCGGATGAATGTGATGTGCACCTATAGACATACCCGAGGACATTTTGTTTCAACCATTTGATGATCCTATTGCTCAAATCGTTGAAAGCACATATCCAATGTATAAAGAGGCACCCGACGATCCAAGTTATTTGAAGGATAGGGATATATTAGCGTCGACGTTGGATGTGGTCGAGTCTATCAATGAGTACATGACATCATTGAATTTGTTGGATGGTCGTATGTACTTGAGCTCTGACAGTATGTGCAAATCGGATTCTAATAATGATTTTTTGTCTAATCTCCATACGCCGGAGTTTTTGAATAGTATCAAGTGTTCCGGAATACCGAACCATGAGTTGTATTTGAAGATTGGAACTCCAGTCATGTTGTTGCGTAACATGGATCATTCTATGGGTTAGTATAGGACACGATTGGTTGTGACAAAGCTATCCACTCACGTTCTTGAGTGTAAGATACTCACAGGAGATCATGCTGGTGATAAGGTGTTGATTCCAAGAATGACCATAACTCATTTTGATATTAGAATTCCTTTCAAGTTCCAGTGGCGACAGTTTCCTATTATGGGTTCTTACACCATGACTATAAACAAGAGTCAGGGACAATCTTTATCTCATGTTGACTTATTTCTTAAGAAACCAGTGTTCAGTCATGGGCCAATTATATGTTGCTGTTTCCCGTGTCACTAACCGAAAAGGTTTGATAGTGTTAATTTGTGGTGAAGATGACGTGCTAAAGAATCAAACCAATAATGTTGTATGTAGGGAAGTGTTCAATAATATATGATCTTTTCAGTTTAACTATATGTTTATTCTTATGATCATGATCATTGCATTATTACACAATTTATATACAAAATTGTCTTCTAAAAAACATATAGATAATAATATCCCCGTGCATCGCACGGGTGATTACTAGTTCTTAAATAATGAAAATCTTGTTGACAAATTAAAATGGTCTTGTTTTGCATGTGTAAACTTGACTTGTTTATTATTTAATTTTCTTCAATTCAGTTAAGAAGCATAAACGAGTTTAAAATTCAATTCTTAAATTTTGATAGTGGATTGTTAAAAATAATTTGCAGCTTATTTGATTACTTTTTATTTATATCACTTTATTTTATACTAGTATGAATCCCGTGCGGTGCACGGGTAAGAAATATTAATTAATATTTATAAATTAAATATGCTCATTATATAATATTTATAAAGTTAAAATATGAAATATACATGTAATGCATTTTACCTATAAAATTTAATTGTGCAAATTTACATAAAACATGTTTAGTTAAAAAAATAATGAAGTAAAGAAAACAATGGAAAAATGAATTCAAAATAAGTTATTTATTCTTATCTCCTCATCATGAAAGAAAATTTCTAAGTAGTTTTTGTATTCAACAGCAAATTTATTTTCAATTATTCACAACTTCATATGTAGTTTCTTAGTTCTAGTGACTTTGTTGATCAAACCAAATTCGCACTTCATCTTGAATTAAATAAAAGATAAAATCAATACTTAGAATATTAAAAATGAAATCAAATGAAGGATAACAACAAATGATCGAAAAATGACTGAATTTATAAAGGAAAAACAAAGTATAATTTAGTTAAATTCCATAAATATTTTTTATATGAAAAGTATAAAGAAATTGCAATAAATCAATTTAAAAATTGTACAAATTCTTTAGTACACGATTTCTGTAATGTAAAACGTTTACTTTATTTAATACATTAAATTTTACTTTGTTTGACAATTATATTTTTAGTTAATTGTTAATCAAATTCTCATTTAATTTAAATGCGGTATAATTTTTTTGATTGGATGAAATTCAATTTAGAAATATTCTACTGTTGATCAGTTGGTATGTTACTAAATCCTATTAGTATATTACTTGTTGATCAATTACTGTATGAGATGGACTGATTGTTATGGTATGATTGGGTATCTCAATTTTTTTTGTTCGTTGTGGTTGTTAAGTTGTGTGAATAGTATTGTGTAATTTAATTAGATTGGTCGATTTAATACATATATATACCAAATAATTTGGTATATATGTTTATAAAGAAGTATCGACCTTCTCTAGATTTTTCTTTCATTAATATCGAGTAAAATGCTTAGCAATATCGAAAAAAAAATATTTAGATACTATTTCTTACCATAAGCCGGTATATTGGATCAATATATAGTATACTAAATAATTATATTTTATACTTTATCAATAAAATTCAAAAAATGATAATTACTTTTACCACAAATTAATTGCCCAACGTAGAAAACAAAATAGAGACCCACATTTTTCATAGATAAAAATAAAAAAGACCCAAAAAATAGTTATTAAAAAATAATTGAAAGAAAATTGCAATTAACAAAATTATCTTGGAACAATTTTATAAAAATTTATAATTGAATAAATCAACAAAATATATATGACCTGTGTAATTAGGATATCTTAAAAATGTAAATTTTATATTATTTGATTAATTATCCACAAGTTGAATAATTAAATACACAAAAAATGAATAACATTTATTAAGTAAATTAACAACTTTTTTTTTTCAAATCGCATAATTGATTATTGTTGTCAATATTTCCATAATTATAGTAATTATTTGCAAAATGAATAAACCAGTTGGATTTACACAATTTGCGTAATTATTCTGTATTAAAAATACATTTCATATGGTAACAGAAAAAATAATACATTCCATAAAAGAATTACACGAAGAATATAAAACACTTATTAAATAATAAGTTACACAATTTAGTTGGACTTTTTTAGCAAATCACATAATTAATATTGCATCCGAAATTGACATATTTGGGTAAATCATCCGAAGTAAAATGAGACGCAATTTTTATAAGTGATTATTTGAAATATACTATAAATTGTTAAATTAATTATTCAAAATATTAAATAGATTTTTTTTTGGTAGAAAATATTTACTATTTAAAAAATAATCAAACCTTTATATAATAATAATAATAATAATAATAATAATAATAATAATAATAATAATAATAATAATAATAATAATAACAATAATAATAATAATAATAAATATTTAATGTACATTAAACTTGAACTACAATGAAGAGATTATTTGAAACATAAGATAAAGATTAAATATATTTAAAAAAATCTGCAGGCAATCCTTTATTTAAAGGTTTGAATTTAAACTTTTGACTGAAAATTTCAAATTATGCTTGGGCGGGATTTCTAAATTTTTTTAAAAAAAGTTACTATGTTTAGTAAATTTTTAGGCGGGAATTCTAATCATTTTTTAGCTACTATTTTAGGATTTATTGGGTTACCTCTTTATATAATAATAGATATGATACTTCTTAGACGCACATGCTTTGTCTGCTTTCTTATTAATTTGGGAGCTAGGTTTGACTATAAAAGTCCACACGTATCTCCACACGAGTTAAGAGACGATAAAGGTCCTCCGTATACTCGGAAACAGAACGCAGGCCTTGGCACAAATTATGTAACTGTTGATAAACCACATGATCATAATTAAAAGGAAGAAATTCACGTTCCACGTACTTACGGAACTGCATCCAAGTGGAGGTCTCTGGCTTTCCCTGGCGATGCTGCAAACTCGTGAGTTGCATTCACCACGCCGCTGCCCGTCCACGGAATTGCGTGGCGACAAGCGCTACACGCTGTTTGTCAGGGACCTCCTTAAACTTGAGGACGGACTCAATGGCAGCCCACCAATCGAGGAACTCCGCTGCATCTGCTCCTCCCGAAAACTCGGGAATCTCAACCCAAAACCCGAGATCCCCGCGCGACTCACTGTCGCCGTCCACCTTGCGCATATCACGTCGGTGCGGTTCGCGGCCTCGACCCACGCCTTGGTCGAACCATCCGCGGGGGTGCTGATCGGCATGTGCAAATTCCGGCCCTTCTCGCTGCTGCAGCCCGTCGCGGCGCCACTGTCCGTAGGGACCGAAGCCCGGCCCGTCGCGCGTCCGTTGATCACCGGCTGCCCACCACCAATCATCTTCCTCATCCTGATCTGCTCCTCCATGAAAGAACCCTCGATCGCGGTGCCTGTTGTCGCCGTCAGCGAAGCACGATCGTCCCGCAGCCCGCCATGGTATCCCGGAGCGAAGAAGCTATCACCTGCAGCACGGTGTCGCCGCCAATCCGCGAACGGATTGTCCATGGTGATGGTGTCCTCTGTATCGCCGCCGCCAGGCGGTGACTGAGGCGAACGTTGGCGGGGCGCCCCGCCATAGCCACGCCCACCCCTTCCACCGCGAAACCCTCCGCGCTCGCCCCGATCGCCGGCGTCGCGGTTCGTATGCACCTCCTCCATCATGGTTCGCATAGCCAAACGTAACTCCTTAATCCCTGTGGAAAGTTCCGTGAATCGATCTTCCATCCCTTGAAACCGATCATCCATCCGTTGGAATCGGTCGTCGATGGTTGGAGCATTTGCAGCGTTTTCTTTCTTTAGCGGCATTGCGGATCGTGTTGGTCTCTGGATACCAACTGATGTAGAACGAGAATAAATGAGATACTCTCTCGTACAGAACTCACACTATCAGATAAAACTCAAATTCATTCACCGTCTGCAATTGAAGAGAATACATAGATATATAGTCTTAGACTTCCTACAAACCTAACTTACTAAACAAGATAAAACCACATAATTATTTTCCTAATTCTAAATAACATAAATAAGGAAATTTAATAATAATAAGGAAAGAGACAATAAAATAATTAAATAAACAACGACATCCGATCATATTTATCAAGGAATGAGAGGGCGATTTCGTCTCCATCAGAATGACAGCTTTGTTTGGCTTCTTGCTACTCAAGTTTTTTGTAGTTTTCTTTCAGTGAACGAGTGAATTAAACAAAATATATTTTGCATGCAACACTTTTTTCTGTTTTTTTCATCTTCCGTTTGTGTGGAAGTAGATATACATTTCGTTTATACTTGGCAAAAGGTCTAGTTAAGTTTTTTATTTATTTCCTAAAGAAAGCAAATATATTTGTTAATTAATTTTATTGCATAAATCAACATTATGGAATGGGACAGACAATAATACAACATTTTTGCCCGTTTAATTACTGCTATACCTTTTGGCAGTTACCCAATCAAATGGCCGTGATGAAAAAATAATCTAAAGTATATAGCCATTTATAAAAGACTCGTGAAACTATAAACTTTTGTATAAAACAAAAGAAATGCAATCAACCACAAATGAATCAGCACCACGCTACAGGACAAAAGTCGCATTAGCATTAGAATAAACTGCGATATGGCTTAATATCTGCAGCTGTTATTTAACAAATAAAGAATTGGGTATTCGTCTTTAAAATATTTTCCTAAAAGGGAAAAAATGAAAGGAAAGTGTATTGATAAATCATAAACACATGGTTGCGATTCGATACACCCCTTGCGAGATTTTTGTTTGTTGAAAACTATATAACTATTATGCATAACGGAAATTGATAGAAATAGAATGAGTTGAAAATGAAATGATTATGAAAAATGAATGAAATTAGTTTTTTCTTTAATATGTTTGGTTTGCAAAAAGAATAACACCTGAATAGAGTGACATTATCATCCTATATTATCAGTGATCACTAATTTTTTATAAAAAAATAATTTAAATATTTATATTAATGTTATTTTCTTATTTGTGATAATACTAGAATTATTTTATATAAAAAATAATTTCTTTTAATAAGATATTTTTATATTGTTGCGCTCATCTTATGTAATAAATAAATATATTAGTATTTGCATACATAATGACTAATACAATCTATCATTACATAAACCCCTATCAACATATGTGATCGAATATAATTAATTTAAATAATAATTTTCAATTTATGAATAAATATATAATATATAAAAATAAAATAATATCTTTCTATACAATTTATAAATGTATTTTTTGTGAATTTATTTTTTATATAAGTATTTAATATATCTAAGTAAAATATGAATAATATATAAAAATAAAATTTATTACTCATTACTTATTTAAAATTTTATTTTTTAAAATGTTTATTTAATATAATTTATTCATTATTTGTAGTATATTATATATTTATTTTTTATTGTTATTGATTAATCTTAATTCTTGAAAAACTGAATCCTAAAGATATGGGAATGTCTAATGAGAAAAACTTGTATATCACATGGAGATGGGTTTTGCAACTCCTATTGGAATGGTCATTCCTTTTTAAAAAGTATACTAATCATGTGATCAAGAATCAGTAAGAGAATGATATATTGGAATAAAATTATATATTAGAATTATGTGTGTGTACGAGTATATGAATATATAGCAAAGAAATGGATATAAATTTAATTAGTGATCTGTTAAAAATTGACTTACAATTACCACTTTTCAAATTTAACCACCTATTTATTAAAATTATAAATACTTTCTAATCCTTGATGTGCATCTCTTTCTCAAATTTGAGTAGAGATTTTCAATCAAATAGGAAATATACATATTGTGGCCTAGTGGATGAGCAAAAATTCAAATTAATAGTCTTTTTATCTAATAAGGTGTACATTTAGAAATAACAAATAGAAAGTACAACTGTGAGTTTAAGCTAATGAGTGAGAATAAGTCAATTGTGGTTCCATTAATCTTCAAGAGCATTTCTCACAATCGACTCTTATTTTTGTTGTACAATCTCATAATGTTGGTGGTTAGGTAAACTTGTATTTTTTTTCAATCTCATTATTCAAAATTTGTGTGAGACAGTCTAATACTTAGACGAGTTTGACTTATCATACTTACATACATATTTGTGCTATTAAATATTATGCTTTATTTGTATTAGTTTTTCAATATTGAACATTTAAAATTTAAAGAAAAAAAAATGATTATCTAACCGTCCCACATCATCTTAAAACATTAATTAGGTTGAATTATGAACAACTAGTGCGTAGCCCGTGCGATGCACGAGAAAATAATATTAAATAATAATTATAAATTAAAGATGCAGGTAAATAGCATTAAATAATAATAATAAATTAAATATTTGGGATTAAAATGTGATATAATTTACGGTTTATTGTACAATATAAAATTATCATGTACAAAAGAACACAAAACATGTATGTTTAATGTATTAAAAATACCTAAACTAACATATGTAAAGATATCTAAAATTTTTTACATTATTCTTAAAAAATATTAAATCACCTAAACTTCCCACTAAACTATTTTGTAAAGACAATATATCTAAAAGCACCTAAAGATATAAACTTTAATGTATAGAATGGGCAAAATAAATAAATAAATAAATAAATCTAAAAAGTATCTAAAATACTATATGTGTGAGTATTAAATGTATAAAAAACAGTATCTAAAACATTATTTAAGTAAATAATGCGTATTACAATCTAATATTTAGTATGAAATACGTAATTTGGAGCATTTTGTTAGAAAGAATTATTATTCCTTGCATTGGAATATAATACATAAACCTATATAAAAACTTCAGAAATTTTTAAGATCTATTAAGTGTGCAAGTTTTTATTTTTATTTATTTTTTCTTAGAAACAACGAACAACATTAAAATCTCGATCTCTATATTTATGAAATCTCAATTCGAAAGGTAACAAAAGTTTTAGAATCAAAGTCTTTCTATTTGTGTCTTTCATGTCTTGTACACCAGTTTCATATTGTTACTATCAATATTGTCTATATGTAATGTATCGCATGTCAAGTGATTTTGATTATATCTCTTTTATCATATTTTGTACCGATCCATCCATTAATTCTTATTTTTATTTACCAATTTCACGGAAATTATACGAATTCGTGTATATCTCGCAAACACTAACGCATTTAGTATGAAATACATAGTTTGGAGTATTTTGTTGGAAAGAATTATTATTCCTTGCATTGGAATATAATACATAAATCTATATAAAAATTTCAAAAAAAAAAATTTTGTTGAAAAATTTTCAATTGATGAAAAACTATAAAATAAAAATATAATTATTAAAATTAATATGATATAAAATAAAAAATATTAATTTAAAATGGTTGAAAATTAAAATATCAGATGTGTAATAATATTATTTTAAATGTTAAGTTTGTAGTGATATTATTTGATATCCATTCACAATCTTATTGGAAAAAATTTAATTTTTTCTTCATAAATTTAATTAAACAAAAAATGAATAATCATTTATCTTCATTATTCATATACTATTTAATTAAGTAATTGATTTTAATCTCGTTATCTTGCTTTATCTTCCGACAAATACTCAAATTATTTGCTAATCTAACGTGTTGCCCTTGTCATATCATATATTATTATAGATTTGTTACTAAGATAAAGATGGATTTTTTTTATTTCAATCTTTGAGCTTTAAATATTTTCCAAAAAAAATTAAAAATACAATTAGGCAAGTTTTTTGAAATTTGAAATTTAAATATAACAAATTCCACGTTTTATGGTAGCATTAAATGTGGCCTAATTTTTTTATTAAAAAGAAATTCTAAAAATAGAATGTAATTAATATTCTCTGAATTTTTGCTTACTATCTTTAGTAAATAGTAATTCTTATGAAATAGATATAGATTGTATCAAATTTAAATAAATAATGTATATAGTTTACAGTAATCATAAACAATAACTAACAAACTATTGGTTACAAAATAATAATTTATAGGATGAACGTAAATGTTTTAGTAATAAAAGTTAGTTAATTAATGTCCACATTGCCAAAAAGTATTCTATTTGCCATTCAATATTATATCCTTTTATTTGTAAGTCTTTTGATTTGAATTATTATGTGATTTTATATATTATGTGCAATTGAAGTTAGTATCCGCTACGTTAGTTTAGTTCGCAAGCCAATAGATGTTCAACTTCTACTAGTACGTAATCCGTGCGATGCACGGGATGTAAAATTTGGAAGAATAATATAATGTCACGTGCATTAGGATCGAAATTGAAATCATTAAAATACATAGGAACATTGTTGAATCATAAAAAGTTCGGTAACAATCATATATTATTAAAAGCCTCCTTATACACAACAGTATGAGTTTGATTATTTGGTAACTCCTCATTATCACAAACTAATATTTTCAAAAGAGACAAATCCTAAAAATCAAACTAATATTTTTGGTGAACAAACTAATATTTTAGGATTGGTGAACAAACTAATATTTTAGGATTTCTAGGATTTGTCTCTTTTTTGTGAACAAACTAATATTTTAGGATTGTTTATATGAATAAGGTTACCTGTTTTTGGTAATGAAATCCGAATCTTAAGCCGAAATATTTAAAAAAAGAGTTTTTAAAAATTGAAAAGTCAAGGCAATCAGTTCAGACTAATTAAAGGTCAAAGAATATCCGCTCCTTCAAATAAAGACGTGTGCTATCATTAACCAAATATTCGGTTATTGATATAGAGTGGTTACCAAAAAATAGAACGCTTCATGGAAATATCAATGGGATAAGGTCATAACAGATCGTTATACATTTTAACGATAAAAGCTCAGATGGAATGATTTATGATAATTATGTCGTAATTAATGAATTAATTAGATGTGTGAAAAAGACATAATTAATGAGAAGTGTGAAAAGGACATAATTAATGAGAAGTGTGAAAAGGACATAATTAATGAAGTGTAAAAAAGATATAATTAATAAGAAGTGTGAAAAGGACATAATTAATGAAAAGTCTGAAAAGGACAAAAACTTACCAAATTTAGAAAATATTTAATGTAAATCCGACATTGACCATAATTTGACCTACTATTTTAGATAAATGTTAATTCTTATTATATCTAAAGTTTGATGAAATGGAGCAGATAAGTAGTGGCAAAAAGGGAGGCATACCAGGTCATTAGCAGGTTAGTTATATAGCTAATTGAAGAAAAATGGGTCCCAATCCTAAGCATGAGGGACAGGTTGGAGCAATTGTAGGCCCATGTGTTGATTTAGACTCTTGTGTTTGGGACAAACCTTTTTATATTGAAATTATTATGAACATGTTAGCAAAGTTTTTTCCTTTACCTATATCTTTGACCCCTCCACCTCTCTCCTCCCCCCTCTCTCTCTCTCTCTTTCTCTCTCTCTCACACACACACACACACACAATAAAGAGAGATACTGAATTGGTATGGCATTAGTCCACAAATCCAGTCTTACCCAGCCCAACTCCTCTGCCTTTCGACATTCTCAAAGCCCCTTTTTCTCCTTTTTCTCTTCTTTTCTGCGTAATTCACTCGGCACATTTGTTGGGAGGCTAACGAGGTTCTGCTCTATTGTTCATCGCTTTTCCTTTCTAGAGTCCATGTTCTTCGTTTTACTTGCTTTCTGTAATAACATGTGAAATGTAAAAAAGACATAACCTTTGTGATTTCAGGTGGACTCAACTCTCTCTCTCTCTCTCTCTTTTACAGAAAAGAGGTGGGTCATTGCTCAAGATCTGTGTGTGTTTTCATGGGCCCATGCTCTTTTTTATTGTTTGCTTTTTTCCTCTGTTTTTTATCCTGAAATTGTGGTTATGTTTTGCTATGTGGTTATGTGCGACTTTAGTAGTGTTTGAATGGCTTGATTTAATCTTCTTTTCTTGCAATTCGACGGCGATCTGTTCATGAGAGTGCTTTCTCTTTGTTTCTCAAGGCGAAAAAGGTTGCACCTGGAAGTTGAATTGTCTTTTGCTTCCTTTAGGGAATCAAAAAATTCTCTTTTTTCCTATTTTGTTAACACGTGTTCATCTACATCTTGCACCTAATGTCTGTATTTTCCTGAGAAAAAGAATAATCTGATTATTTGATGTGTGATCTTTGTGGTTGCTGTGAGGACTATTACGTTTCTTTCTACTTTGTGTGATTTTATCCTCCAATTCTATAAGTCTGCTTCTCCATCAATTATTGCTCTTTAATTTCATTAAATTGCTTTCCTTTAATAACAGATGTTGATGACAGAATTTCCCTACTGAAACGGTAGATTTTTTGTTTTCGGCCATCAAGTAATGCTCCTTTTCCAGCCGGATTCACAGTTTCAACACTCATCCCAATGACTTCTGAACTTAGTACAAAAAATCCTTTAGAAAAGCACAATAAACTTCATTCAGGGCAAGCTGTAGAAGGAAATTCTTGGAAGAAAACGAAAGAATTGCCCAAAAATATCAACAAAACTGCCCCAAAAAAACCCACAACAGCCCAACCAATTAAATCCCTTGGCTCCTCAGCCGGCAAACTCGACCCCAGTTTAATGCTGGCCCAACTGAAGGATAAAAAATTGATTTTTGATCAAGAAAAGAAAGAGACCGAGAACTTCAAGGACAGCTCTGCATTTGCAAAGACGAGTGGTAGCACGAAAATCAGCGAAAGGCTTGAATTTGTCGAGAGTGGGAAAAGCAGCCTTTGCAGAGGCAGCACGAGCACTGACATAACTGACGAGAGCACGTGCAGCAGCTTCAGCAGTGGGGTCAACAAGCCCCACAAGGCCAATGACTTGAGATGGGAAGCAATCCAGGCCGTCCGATCGAAAGACAGTGTTTTAGATCTGAGGCATTTCAGGTTGCTGAAAAAATTGGGGTGTGGGGACATAGGGAGCGTCTATCTTTCAGAGTTATGTGGCACTAGCTGCTATTTCGCAATGAAGGTCATGGATAAGTCATCCCTTGCAAGCCGGAAAAAGCTTCTGCGGGCCCAGACAGAAAGGGACATTCTGCAGTCTTTGGATCATCCGTTCTTGCCGAGTTTGTACACACATTTTGAGACGGACAAATTTTCGTGTCTGGTTATGGAATTCTGTCCAGGTGGCGATTTGCATACACTAAGGCAGAGGCAGCCAGGGAAGCATTTTTCCGAACAAGCAGTGAAGTATGATTTTTTTTTTTTTTCAAATCGTTGCTTTTATTTTTTGCGATTTTGTTGCTTTTGTTGAGTGATTTGGATTTTGGGTCAACTAGTGGTTGGAGAAATAATTTTGATTTCTGGGCGTGACTGAAGATTTGGAATTCCTTATCCGTATGAAGTGAATGGGCATTTAATCATATTTCTTTCAAATGAAGGTACATATGAAAGAAGGTTTGTTGTACTAGAGATATTGTTAACACTCCATTTGTGGAGATATCATTTAGGATACTGCATATCAGCTTGAATCTATATAGAGTTTTCTAATTTTGCATGTTCTTTTTGTTTCCAGCAATATTTTTAACATACTGCATATTCTTTGGCATACACATTCTCCTTTGGAGGCTATGTTATCTCAGCAGGTGCAAAATGTATATTTCTGTTGTTCTGTCTGGCATATTAATGTTCATGTGTGGGGGTGAGCTGAAAATGGAACAATTCAACTTTTACCATATTGCAACCCCAAACAACATCCATTTCAACTTTCCCAGAATATCACCATTCAGCATGGTAAATGTGAATATCCATGCACACAGAGTTATGCTCATGATCGATCATTTTGTTATTTTTTCTAAAACTCTTGTGACGATATTGAAATAATCGCTCCAAATACCTCATTTTGATGTCTAATGCATGTTCTTCACTGGTCTCATGATTAAAATACACACACTATGTTTGCTAGTTCTAATATTAATCCACATCCTCATTCTTTCTTCAATACTTACATTTCTACAGAAGTAACACCATAAAAGACAACAAACAATATGTTCCTTTTCATCTCCAACTCCCACATTGAAATCTCTGTTCGCTTTCTCGTTTTCTCAAGTCGTCATCCAAAACATTTTCTTGTACCATAATTATCCAAAACACTCTTCTTTTTTTTTTTTTCTTCCTTAAATGAAATGTCTCATTTTTCGAATATGCAGATTTTACGTAGCAGAGATCCTCCTCGCTTTAGAATACCTCCACATGCTCGGCATCGTGTACCGTGACCTAAAACCCGAAAACGTCCTCGTCCGTGAGGACGGCCACATCATGCTCTCCGACTTCGACCTCTCCCTCCGCTGCACAGTCAGCCCTACACTCATCAAATCCTCCACCACACTCGACCATCCAAACCCCATCTCCTGCATTCACCCTTCCTCTTGCGTGGGCCCCACTACGTGCTTCGGTCCCCGCCGCTCCAAAAAGGACCGTAAGCCGTCCAAGAACGAGGTGTGCAGCCAGGTGGTGTAGACTATTATTATTATTATTATTATTATTATTAGCATAGGTATCTTGGAGAATAAGTTGAGAATTAAATATTATTATAAGAGATCTTGCCTTGTTGGAAATGACTGAAAATATCTATTGTTAGCATAGCTATCTATTGTTTTAGGTAGTTGATTTTGACTGAAAATATGAATTGATATCGTATTTAGATGATCTTGAGATTGCGATCTCATTAATATCATCTCACTCGTATGCTTCCCTACATCACCAGGTCAGCCCGCTGCCTGAGCTCATGGCCGAGCCCACCGAGGCACGGTCCATGTCGTTCGTCGGGACCCACGAGTACTTGGCACCCGAGATAATTAAAGGCGAGGGCCACGGGAGCGCGGTCGATTGGTGGACGCTCGGGATTTTTATGTACGAGCTACTGTTCGGGAAGACACCATTCAAGGGGTCGGGCAATCGGGCGACGCTGTTCAATGTTGTGGGCCAGCCGTTGCGATTCCCGGAGTCGTCTCCGGTGGTGAGCTTTGCGGCCAGGGATCTTATGAGAGGGTTGCTGGTGAAGGAGGCGAAGAATAGGGTGGCGTACAAAAGGGGGGCTACTGAGATAAAGCAGCACCCGTTTTTCGATGGGGTGAATTGGGCTTTGATACGGTGCGCGACTCCGCCGGAGGTGCCGAGGCCCGTTGTGGTCGAGAGAGTTGCGGCACCTCCGCCTAAGGTGGCGCCGCCGAAGGATAATTATTTGGAATTTGATTTCTTTTAGTGGTGCATCTTTTTTTTTTTTTTGGTTCCATTTGATGGGAAGGGGTGAAGAAGGGAAGAGTGGTGGCTGGGGTGTGTATGTGGCTCAAGTGTACTCATCTTGGTGTTGTGTTTTTCAGACAATGTTGAGTTTGATGCATGCTGTAGTGGTGTTATTTGTCTCTCAAATCTATGATGTGAAGTTTTTATTGTACCATTTCTTGTACATTTGCTTTTGGTTCGTTGTTTTGGATGATTTTTTTGCTGGAAATTGGATAGGTTGTAGTAGCTGATATAATATAATGAGGAAAAGGAAGAAGGAAGTTCTTACGATGATGGTGAATGGCCATTTTGGGGTGGGTTGTTTTACTGGAATTTAAACGAGTATAGATAGAAATGCTACTGATATGTTTTTTTTTATCTTCCCTGCACCTGGTGTGAAATTCTGATTCGATTCATCAGTCAAGTGAATGGTAAAATTGGATTAAAAAAATATAATTAACAAAATCTACTTATCAAGACAAAAAAATATATTATGAAACAATTGTTTTTAATGTAGACTACATATAATAATGGAAAATTCTATAAGGCTCCGTTTGTTTTGAGGAATTTGAAATTCCTTGATTTTAAAATTTTTGAAATATAATTTTTTTTACATGCACACTCCTTGAATGGATGTGTTGAAAATATTATAAATCAATTGTCTAGCTCGCACTGATGGTGATAAACCTAAATAATCGCCGACGGCGTGGTCGTCAACAGTGATAAACAGTGGATTTCAAATGACTAGGTTTGACGAGTCATTTAAAATCCTTCAAAATAATTACTAAAAAACATCTAGCATGAATTTGAAATCCTTCAACTTTCATTACCATCCCACCGGTGGTGTTGACTCGCGGTGGTGATGAACCTAAATGATCGCCAACGGCGTGGTCGTCAACAGTGATAAACAGTGGATTTCAAATGACTAGGTTTGATGAGTCATTTAAAATCCTTCAAAATAATGACTAAAAAACATCTAGCATGAATTTGAAATCCTCCAACTTCCATTACCATCCCAACATGCATGATGATTTGAACTTGTAAATTTGAAATTTATGGATCTCAGTAAATCATTCAATCCAAACTTAGCCTAAAAATATATAATCACTGTCGTCTTCTTTTTGCAATGATTTGTCATCCCTAATTTCACTAACCGATGGTGGATGATGAGGCGGTGACTGGGCGACGAGTCGCGAATGACGGTCGATTGACGTGTGATTTTTGGAAATTTCAAATTCGACACCAAACCCGACAACGAATAGTGAAAGCAGATATTAGCGATCTGGTCATCATGCAGAGTTCCAATCACTGACTTGATTCGATGGCTATCGCGCGATGGCTAATGGTTGGTTCGACTGGACTGCCTATAGGATAACGACGATGATCCTGTTGTTAGTGTTATATACTGAAAGCTTGGCTTTGCATGTTATTACACATTTACCCTTTATGAATGAGAATCATGTTAGATTAAACAAGTTCTACGTTCTGTTGTTCTGCACTTAGATAGGGTGGGTCATCATCGGGCGAACCGAAGATCACTCTATCAGTCACTTGCGAACAAGAATAGTTGTTCACAATCTAGATGGGCATGAACACCCCATCCGAACGGTTGTAGTGTCAACTGTACAGTTTGTCTTGACTGATTAGTTGCACTAGTACATTTATGTATTGAACAGGATCGCAGAGAGGAGAAGTTCATTTTATACTGATCGTCGTAAATGAACTAGGCCTCGGTTAATTACTGCGTTCTCTTAACCCGTAAGATATTAAACAGGCAGATATATATAATATATATTACTTTGATTCACATGGGTGAGGTTCAGTTCGCTGGATTAATATTCCTACTGTTTTGGGTAATATTATTATATATAGGATGTGCTGTTAGGATATTTACGGTCACCATGTGCGTTAGTTTGATGATGTCCCCGGAGTGAGTTCATGAAGGATTGTTATGCTAAACCCTGCAGGTGGATTAAATTCCGGCATAATAAGAATGTGATGAACGAGCGCTAGCTTCGGTGAAATAATAATAAATTAATTAATTCTTGATTGTCAGTAATCGAATTAATTAATGGACATTATATCTTAAACGTGGGGAGGTAAATCGAGTAATTATTATTGGAGTCTCAAATGTAATTTGGGCTAGGGAAAGGGAGTGCAATAATATAATGTTGGTGGCCCATTAATATTATTTAATTAATTAGAGGAGTGGGTTTGGCCCACAGTTAGTCTAATTAATTAAGGAGCCCTTTTCCTAATCTCCTTAGGGTCCCTACTGTAGCTCTATATATACATCATTAAGCTCATGAGAAGAGAATCCCAATCCTATTCACACGTGAATAACGCCGCCCATCTCTCTCTCTAGATCTCATTCGAGCTTTATCTTCTTCTTGTTGCTCCATTGGTACAAGTTGAAGAAGGGTGTATTGAGTAATACAGTAGAAGATCTGTAGGTAAACCGAGACGAAATAGATTTTGACCTACAGAACTAACGGAAGTCCGATTGAGACGTACAGTATACCCAGACGACCGTCTCGACGAGAACTTTCCATCGCCGCCGACGTCGCCGGAATCCGACGCCGCACGCGCCCTCACGCGCCGCCGGAAGGTGTCTGGCAGCAAAATTTCGTTTTGATCTGTTTGCATCCGTTTGATCCAGTTTTGATCTGATCTTGTTCGTGCAACCCAAGACGCGTGTTGCGGTCAACCGTTCGTGGTCAACCAGATCTACATAAATTTTAAGCCGTAAGTTCTCTACGTCAAACCTTTAGATCCGCTGCGCATAAGTTTACGTTTGCTATTGAATTCGTGATTTGTACATAACGAGATCCTCACAGGTAAGTTCTCTACGTCAAACCTTTAGATCCGCTGCGCATAGGTTTACGTTTGCTATTGAATTCGTGATTTGTACATAACGAGATCCTCACAGATCCCAACACCTGTATCCCCGAAGCAACGGACGTTGGTGAATATGCGGCACCGGGTCGATTGGTGGCTGGTGAATGCTTGGGTTGCTCAACGTCGTTTGATTTGTGGCTCGTACAGTCAGTGGGGTGTCTTAGGGCGTACTTGGATATAAAATTTTCATTCCATGCTAACTCAAAAATCTTACTCAACTTTAACACAACTCTACTATTCTCAATATTATCAATGTAATTAAATAATATCAATAAATCATTCTTACAAATCACATCAATTTTAATTCACTATTCATCCACTCACATAATTTTAGCTAACAATCATTTCACATCGTATCTCTCATACTCTTATATCAAATCATCTTAATTGTTATTTTTTAAATACTATTTTAATGTAAATTTAAAATCTTACTAACAACTAAACATACAACATTTTTCTGAATTAATCTTGGTTAACAAAAAAAATTCATTTTGAGCGAAATTTTTTATAACCAAGCACGCTCTTATTATTTGGGATACACATGTTTTTTTTTTATTTCTCTATGTTTTCGAAGATTTCAATGTTTATTAGACGTTTATTAATAATTTATATTTGATATATGAACAAAATTATTTTAGCCATGTAACGAGACCTGCTAACATAAACCTATTATAAACTATAAATAAACTAAATGTAAATGTAAAGAATAAATAGCTCGTTTTTGGGGAGGTTTGTTGTGTTGTTTTTAGAGGTGAGGGAGACTCTTGGAGGAAGTTCTTCTCATGGCGGACATATTTGAAGTGGGGTTGTGATTCTTCTTCAATGCAGTGTTTTTTATGATGAGATTATTATTTGTGATAAGAAGTTTAAGTCGGACGCAAATGTGTTTGACATATAGCTTTCTATGTGCTTTTAGTATTGATTTATTGGTTATATGTGTCATGTTAAAAACCTAAAATAAAACCATAGAATGTATTTGTCTATGTAATTGAATATCGAGATTATCGTATAAACTGTGTAAATTTCTTACACAATTATGAAAATTTAGATGGTATTGTATGGCTCTTGAAATATATAAATGTTGTATAATTTCTTTAACAAGACACACAAAAGTAAACGTATTCTATATCACATATATAAACTTGTTATATGACGATTTATGCACATAATGTAAACAATTTTTGTGAACCATTTATAACATTATTTTAACTCCATAAAAGAATATCTTTTTTAATTTGTTATTCAATTGTTTTTGTGACATATTTTTATCTTTAAAAATATGAGTTAAGAGTTAAAGTATTCATCCATTGGTAGTGTAACTTCACTTGCGTCGTTTATATTCAGTACATTTCTAGTATATGTTGCGTTTTCCATCATCTCCTTAGTTGCTTTACGCGCAAAGTCCATAAAGTTCATATGCCCATTCTGTACTTTTTTTTTTATACTAATACAGGTCCCATACATCAGTGGAGCTATCTACAAATATAAAATAAAATATATATAAAAAAAACAATCGAATTAAAAAATAAATATGAACATCAACAAAATTTTAAAAATATAGTTTACGTCATGTATACAACTCTAAAGAAAAGCCAATAGTTTTACCTTCTATTTTCCTAATAAGAATTTAATTTCAATGTTAAATCAGGTGTTCTTAGTCGATTACGTCCAAGCTTTTCAAATTCATAACATAGCTAAAAAAGTTTGTTCATATATCAAACAAAAATTATTAATAAACGTCAAATAAATATTGATTTAGAAAAAGATTCAATGTTTAGTATCAGATCAAATCGAATCAAGGACCCGAATTAAGACCCGAAACTGTGGCCATGGTTATGGCCCTCTTCTCCACATCCGCAAGCTCAGAAGAATGCTTATTGTCCTTGCGGGCATCGCCCCCATGTGATTCTCCATAGCTCGATCGATTTGGAAGTTGGTTGTGTTCATCTCACGCACGCGCTCGAACAACTCCCTCTCCGCTGAATCCCCTATACGCCGCCTCGATCTTGGAACTAAGCTTCGACACCATTCGCAGCTATGACTGAGCTACAGAGATCTCTCCCTCGATTCGCCTCAATTTTTCCAATCGGCCATTGCGCTTATCCCGAAGCTCATCGATTGTGGGCCCGGACGAGGCTCAGATCGCCAGCGAGCTGATGTAGGAAGCGTACGAATGAGAAAGATAAACGAGATACTCTCTCGATAAAACTCACAATCAATTCATATTTTCATTCAAAATCAACTCCCCTAATAACAAAGTACAAGAGCCCTTTAAATAAGACTCTTAAACTAAACCTTAGCTTATTCTCCAAGCTAACTAATAATAATAATAATAATAATAATAATAATAATAATAATAGTAATAATAATAATAATAATAATAATAATAATAATAATAATAATAATAATAATCACCATAATTATTCTGCATCATTCTCCTCCAGTTGAGCTGGAATCGCCCTCGAATCCGACAAGTTCCCGTAGGAGACGTCCCCATGACAGGAATAGCCTGGGCGTTTCCCCCTATCGAACACTAAGGTTGAAGGTCGCCCAACGACCCCGAAGGTAAACATAATCTTGGGCAAGTACTGATCTGCTGGAAAGGCACATGTACTCGCCTCCATACGCATAACCCACACAACTGAATTAACACAAACATACCATATCGTTCGCCGCGCTCAAAACCATAACTATGGCCAAGCATCCCGTTGTTGGGAGACTTCGCGATAGACAATCAGACAATGACCCACTAGTTATTGAGCCTCGGCTTCGGCTTCGAAAAATCATCGTTGGCGAAGATACTCCAAACATCGGGTTGAATGACGCATCCCCGTCAAATGCTCAACTTCTGCGACGTCCCACGCGGGACCCATATTGCCACAAAAATATGTCTCCGTCACCGGAGGCTCCTCATCAAAAATAGGTGGACCGTCGTACAATAGCCTATCATCTTCCTCAAAAATCACACTTTGTTGCCGCACATCTTGGTCGTCGTGCGCAGCAACGAGCTTAGTCTCGATGGGTGTAGGCGGCCACTCTTCGAAGGGATCCACCTCCGAGATGGTCTCCTCGCCGTCTGCATCGCCGGGGGCGGTTGTAGAGATCGCCGATGGGACGCCCCGCCTGGACCACGACCTCTACTTCCTCCGTGAACTCTCCCACGCACACCCCGGTCGGCGGCGGCACGTTCATCTGCAAATCCCAGACCACGTTGTTAAGCGTCATACGCAAATCCTCGATCCCCGTCGAAAGATCTGCAAACCAATCTGTGAAACAAACGTCCAACTGTTGAAATCGGTAGTCGATCTGTTGAAACTAATCGTTGAAGGTTACATCACGTCGTTTGTTTGCGGTATCTTGTCGTCCCGGCGACATCGTGAATCGTACTGACTGTTGATACCAACTGATGTAGGGAAGCGTATGAATGGGAAAGATAAACGAGATACTCTCTCGATAAAACTCACAATCAATTTATATTTTCATTCAAAATCATCTCCTCTAAAAACACAGCACAAGAGCCATTTAAATAAGACTCTTAAACTAAACCCTAGCTTATTTTTCAAGCTAACTAATAATAATAATAATAATAATAATAATAATAATAATAATAATAATAATAATAATCATAATTATTCTGCATCACGAGCCCAGCGAGGGGTCGGACCTTGGCCTCGATCTTGAGGGACTGGTCGTAGACCTCACACTCGGGCGTCACAGTACGCCCTGAAGGAGGTGGCGGCGTTAATGCGCGGCTAGGGCTGCACACGAGTCGAGCGGGTCGCGAGCCGCTTGAGTCAAAGCTCGGCTCGAGCTCGAGTTTGACCGAACTCGACTCGAGCTCGAGCGGCTCGAGTACGAACTCGAGTCGAGCTCGAGCCCATATTTTACATTGTCGAGCGGCTTGCTAGCAGCTCGAGATATATGATAAATTACTAAAATACCCTTCTATATATATAATTTGACAAAATTATTTGAAAATTTTTGAACCGAACTCGAGCCGAGCTCGAGCATTTTGAATTCGAGTCGAGCTCGAGCTATTGTATTTTCTTATTGAGTTGAGCTCGAGCCTAAAAACTCGAGCTCGACGAGCTCGAGCTCGAGTTCGAGCAGCTCAAAAAAAAAATCAATCCTGCTCGATAAGGCCAATGTTCGACTCGGCTCGGTTCGTTTGCAGCTATATGCGCGGCAGAGGCCGTCCTGCATGGCGACGCTGAGTATGATTTCGTATTAATATTTTTTTTCTCAATCGTATTTATATGTTCGAATTATTTCGAAATCACCAAGCGTGTAAATTGGCCTATGTTCTTTACCCGAACTTCTACTGGGCCAATAGGCCCAACTGGCTACATCTTCTATTGGGCTAGGAAAGAGTTCCGAAAAAGATACAGATTCGCTTCTCACGCAATACAATCACCAGCTTCTTCTCCGAACAATCTTCATCGTCTCTGTAGGAATTCACTAATGGGGTAAAAGCCCTAGAAAATGTGCAAGCGCAGATAATGAGAAGAAACCACCTGGTTCGAGCACTTGGCCGGGCCCGAACCCGAACTCAGTTGGTCCGTTCCCTGTCCACCTCAACCGTGGAGCTGAAAAATGTGACCAAATCAAACTTCGAGCCGGCGCTTGCGGAGTTGCGCCGCCACGTCAGTGAAGCCGACTTCGTGTCGATCGACTTGGAGATGACGGGGGTGACCAGCGCGCCGTGGCGTGAGGCATTCGAGTTCGACCGGCACGATGTCCAATACTTGAAGATCAAGGACTCCGCCGAGAAATTCGCCGTCGTTCAGTTCGGCGTCTGCCCTTTCCGGTGGGATCCGCATAGTCACTCATTTGTTTCCCATCCGTAAGTGTTATTGTCAGTGTGTGTTTGCGTTCTTTCGTTTTCGTCTGTCTGTGCGCGTGTGTATGTGTTGCTCTTTGTGAGTACCTTTTTGAAGCAGAGATAAATCTGGAACTACTGTTTTAATTCAGGCTAATCATTATCTATTTGGAAGTAATGCTCGGGCTATTATGATATGCTCGAAATTTGGATGGAAATCGTAGGCCTTTAAGATATGCTTGAAATTTGGATGGAAACCGTAGGCCTTTAAGTTGGATTTTGGTATTGGGTGGGGTTTGTTTGAATTGCTTTCTATGATTAGTGAACCAGCTATGTTGTGCTGTATCTACAGGCACAACTTTTACATATTTCCACGGCAGGAATTGTCAGGCAATGGCTCATCTAATGAGTTCCTGTGCCAGACAAGCTCGTTGGAGTTCTTGGCAAGATACCAGTTTGATTTCAATGCATGCATTTATAAAGGTGAAGTCTTGTTTCACTATGTTTCTTGCATCTTATAGTATCTTTATATCAAATCATCTGAATGAGATGCCTTTGGTCGGCTGTTAGGACATCATTTTGTAGCTTGTTTACATTTTTTCTAACCTATTGTTTTTTTACTTCCCGAAAAAATTAGTGTAAATCCCTCTTCTCTTCTCTTGTTTATAAATTACAACTAACTATAATGACTTCTATGGAAAATTATGCTTAAGTCCAATTAGAGGAATGTTAATGTTCACCTTCAAGATGACGATCTCAGATATTATATTTATAGATAATGAACTGTTAACCTGTATCTGATTCTAAATTTTGACTTCTTTTGTGGACTTTAACATTGATTTAAGTTCATACTCTGATCGTCTTTAGTTATGCTACATACATAAAGGCAGAAATATGGAACATGCTGTCACATGTGTTTTGATAACCGGGGCTAGGGATGTTTGGTTTCAATCTTTGACTCAATCTTTAGAGGTGCATAACTCATTATGAATGTGATAGATTTTATGTTAATTGAGAAATAAGCCCTTCTCTTTCACTTGTGTTTGTAATTTATTTTTGGTCTGTCAAACTCTTTTTTCTTTCATGTGTCAGAAATAGCTCCAACTTCTCTTAAATCCAAAAATTATTGTGTCCTGTTGTTCAGTGTCTTCCCTGTACCATGAGTTCTATTTGGAGATTTTACAATCTTACATAACCTCAGGTGTATCTTATCTATCCAGAAGCCAAGAGGAGGAAGCATTGAGACAGTTAGACTCAGTATACACGGATGAATTACATGAACCATCCTCTAACGTGAGCCACGACACAAAGTTTGTTAGAATGGCGGATACTCTATTTTCTGAGAGAATGAAGAATGTAATCAATGAGTGGCGTTCCGAATTATTAGGGGAGACAAATAGGGGATCGGTATTTAAGGGCAACTCGGATGGCACGAACCAGAAATTTCAGAGTACTTTCTTTAAGATGCGCCCTGCTCTTGTAGTGAATGGCATGACATATCGCCAACTGAGATTGATTAAGATGGTAATGCATTTTCTGCTACTCATTGTTTGTTTTTATTTACTTTCTTCTTGTTGTCCAAAACTAGATTAAGACTGTCCGCTTCGTATGTATATTTGGTTTGGGTCTGTGCGCTATGCTATAATATGGTAGGTAATTTATCATCTTGCATGTTGATAAACTCATAAACATCTTTCTTATAACTTAAAAGGCTCTGTGTGTGTATGTGTGTTTATGAATTTAAGTCGATGTTTACATTTGAGCTAGTACTGGCTTGCCACCATAGATAATTTGTATCTTACTATACATTCACACTCTCGAGGATACTTCTTCTCTACATTTGCATAGAGAACTTTGTCAATAAGATGGTTTAACTTTGTTACATGGGCTTACAGCCATGTGGTGAGAAGTGTTCCTTAATTGGAAATAATGTTTTATACCATTTTTGCAGTTGTTTGATTCCATAAAATCCAGGCACTGCAATCTTTTCGCCCTTCCTCTCGTTGCCCTTTGTTTGAAATCTGCATCCATATTCTGATCTATCCTCATTCAATAGGTTATATTAATGTCACTAACCATTTCTGTGGCTTCTTCACTTATTTTCATGTTTCTTATAGTTTTAGTATTTGATGTAACCAGTGGTGTATTTTGTATATATACTAATGTAATGTCGCACTTAGGTCACGGAGAAGCATTTCAATGACCTCACTTATGTTCATGTGGCTGGTGAAACTTCTGGTTCACAACCACTGGTAGTCTACACTGATTCTACAACAGACAGGGATGTACTAATGGTGAGTCTATGTGAAAGTCCTAAAATAGAGGCATATATCGTTGTCATAATTTTTAACATGTTTCATTTCCCTTTTCCTTTTTGTTTTATTTTTATTTTTTATTCTTTTTGCTCTATTCCTATTTATAGTAATTTTGTCAGCAAAGTGTTTGGAATAGCAATTGTTTCAAGTATCTAACAAACCCTCTATAATCATTTTACTTTGCATTCTGTAGAAGGAGGTTCAAAGTTGTCGAAGAGTTGAAGCGGAAAAGAAGATCAAATCTGCTATTGGGTTCCGGCATGTTATTGATCTGCTTTCCTCAGAGAGAAAGTTGATTGTTGGTCATAATTGTTTTCTCGGTACAAAAATATCTTAATTATTGAGTTTCATTTTCACGCTTTTCTTGTTGTAACTTGTGGTAGTCTTGTCCTCTTTCTTGATACTTTCTTTGTGATGCTTGTGCCAGATCTTGTGCATGTTTATGGCAAATTTGTGGGTCCTCTTCCTTTGACCGCCCAGGATTTTGTCTCGGCTGTACACGCATATTTTCCCCACATAATTGATACTAAAGTTATGCTAAATTTGGATGATGGGTTATCACGTATCATGAAGAATGGCAGAACTTCACTTTCCAAAGCTTTCAGCTTACTCTGTCCACCAATTGCACAGGATGGCACAAGCACTGGTTTGAATGATAAACTGCGTGTTAGAGTTGAAGTTGAAGTGGATGGCCAGAGGTTCGTTTATCCTAGTTCTGATATTATTATGAATTCACAGTAATTATTGTGTAATAACCCTTGTGGCAACTAGCAAATTGTAGTTCTAGTCCCTAACTAGTTATTGTCATTACTCTATAAGTTACCACATCAAACATGAAAATTTAAAGGTAATTTTTGGAATTTTTAAAATTACCTTGGGTCTTTTTTGTAGTTAGGTCATAATTCAAGGGATCTTTCTGTCACTGAGTCCTCTTTTTTAAATTTCACCGGGAAAAAATATCTCGCCAAACATTTATAATATTCCCATAAAAAGTTTGGAATTTTAATGCCACCGGCCAAATGAATGGCTTTTCCGGCAGTTATTGGCAAATTGAGTTCCAATATTTCAGCAGCATTTATTCAGCTAAAAATCTTGATTTACTTCAAGAGATTTTAAAATTGTTCCAGTAAAACCACATTTAACCAAATATTTATTTAATATGCAATGCACAGGTTTTTGAATTGGAATTCGGGATCCAAGCATGAAGCGGGATATGACGCTTTCATGACTGGATGCGTCTTTTCACAGGCTTGCTCCAATTTAGGAGTCGATTTTAATTCCCATGATTTTCCCCAAAACGAGAAGCTCCAAAAATATGTTAATCATTTATACCTCAGCTGGGTGAATGGGGACCTAATTGATCTAACAACAGGGAAAATTGCAACCAAAACTCTAGTTGCCTCGAAAGCGAAGTGCAACAACTTTGTGTTTTCGAATATGATTGTTCTGTGGGGCTTATTGCCGACGTTGAGAGCAAATGATATCAGAGATATTTTAAACAAGGTTTTCGGGGTGGGCTCTATCAAGACAATCTACCATTTGGACGAGACTGCGGCTTTTGTTGAGTTCAGTAAAACAGAATTTGTGTCTGAATTTCTCAAATTGAAAGATAAATTGGAAATGGTTAAAGACCCGATTTCTATCTTGCACCCCTTGTCGAGAATTTTGGAAGGTGGGCGTGTACGTGCTGTTAATTACGAGATGTATAAGGAGATTTGTGGGTCACCTTTGTCTGAAATGGCCTTTTCGGATCAGGCTGAAGTAGCTTGGTTTATTAACAGGAAAGAGGAATTAGTAGAAGCAGCTATTGAGGTCAGGATTTAGGCAGAGATACATAGAAACATATTGGGAAAATTGTATTCCTTATGTTTTTTCTTCTAAGGAAGAGCAGTTGAACAAATGAGGTGGAAGGTCAGATTTGTTGTATGAACTTCAATTATTCATGTCATTATCTTCTGAATCAACAGGGCTTTTTTCAGTGGTGTTGGTGGAGAAAACATTTGAATTTTGATGAAACTGAAAAGCATAAAATGGAAAAATTGGTATAGATGCTCATTTGTGTGAAATTCCTCTATGTAATTCTGTCAGTCTTTTTCAGGGCCTTTTTGTACTTTTTACCATTTGGACGATCAATGGTAAAAACTTAATGATATACTTCATTTTTACACGTTTCACTAGTGTGTGTACTCGCTTACAACTAAAGAAAAAATATGCAGATTGAAATCGAACAGAGCCATTAATTAAGAAACATAACAAAGAGAGCCCAAACATCTGAAAACTGAAATATCCAGTGTGGAATTCTAAACTAATCAACAATCAATCTCAAGACACAACCCTAAAATAAACTACCTAGTCATAAATGATAAATCCAAAGAAATTAGAAACCTAGCTAAACAAAACAATAAAAGTAACAAACCCTACACAACCAGATAAACCATGACAAGAAGACCTAAAAATGCAGTCACAAGGCAAGAGACAAGCACTATATTCCCAGCCGAACTTTCCTGGCCTTCGCCGGAGCTGCCGCCTGAATATCCAATCGGCGCTGGTGACGGCGCAAGTGTTGGGGCAGCAATTTCCGATGGATGCATAACGCGGATAATTAGCCTTTGGCCCGATTTGCAGTGACCGGGCTGCCCGCTAATGAAATAGAACAGGCCCGATCGATCAAACTGGAAAACCGTGTTTCCATCTTCGAATTTGGAGATGGGATTTGATGTGTTGCAGGCCAGGTAATCGGCTTTGTTCACCACCAGCACCGAGTCCTTTTCATACTTGAAATCTATTCAAAAAGGAAGTTAGAATTTACTCTCAAATTATTAGTAGTACACAAAAATGAATGTAAGTGGCAAAATTACCAATTGTGTCCCTAACTCGAAACCGGTTCTTGGCGGCCCACTCGTTATATGTCTCCGGCTCGTCTCCGGTTGGTATTTTCCATCCTCTCTCTTTACCGCCGACTTGAAATTGGAAGCCCGACACCAAAACTGCCGCAATTGAGGCCGCAAGCAGCAAATTGGTGAAGGCTCTTGAGATAGATGCAGGGGAAGACATTTTTTAGGAATTATTATGTAGCTAAGGATATGATGAATACGAAAGAGGTTTAAGTTTCACGTTTTAGTGGACGCTAGAGTGCGTGTATTTATAATAGCAAGTGACGGTTTAGATTTAGTTGTAATTTTGTATTTGTTAAGTTGAGGAAAAGAGGGAGTGTGGGGAGGAAAGAAGGGGAAGTGGGCAGCAACAGTTAGTTAAGATGAAAACGTGATGAAAGAAAGAGTCTTTCCGTTTTCTCAAGAGTTTGGAATCAGTCAAACTTTAGGGCTTATGGGTAAAATGGTGTAGGGAAAAAAAAGAAGAAAAAAAAAGGAAAAATTCGGCATTTAAATATGCATGCGCTAGAATTAGTTTTAATATTGGCTCATTTAAATGAATTTCTGTTTAAGTAGTGTTTGACTTATGAAGGATTTTTTTCCGAATGAAATTTAAAATTAGTTTTTTATCATTTTGCGTGAAATTTAGTTTTTAAAATTGTATGCCTAGAAATTGTCTTTTTTTTTTTCTTTTTCTTTTTTTGACTTCTGATCGTACACTTTAATTTCCAATTGTTCGCTAAAATATTGTTCATTTTTTTAGAACAATTTATATGTCCTATTTTTTTTTTAAACATTTACGTATCAATAAATCTGTTAAAAATGCAAATCTTTTTAAAAATGGTCTACAACAAGTTTTGGTATTACGTTTTCCACAATAAATCTAAAAAATTGGTATTGGCCATTTACATCAATATCTCGAATATATGCAGTATTTTAATACTTTAATATAAAATCATCACGATTTTTAAAGGTTGTGTTCTTCAATTAAATAATGGTAAATTCTATTTATTTCACAATGAAAATTGTGATATATGCTGATATAAAATTACATTTAAAACTTAGTCATAACCAATATTTAAATACATAACCATATAGAGCAACAAATAAATACACATAGAGCTGTGCAACTAAACTATAAACCAATAAAAAATATTTAATGTACTATAGTATAATAAAAATATTTATTGCACTTATTATAAAAATTAATATTCTTCATTTATATATTGATACACAATTAATTTTTTTTATTTGTACTACGGACGTTACGTAATGTTAATATTTTAACATTTGACAACGTTTAATACATACCATTCAAAGTAGAAAATAATATTTTAGATGGTTTTAAATGTGTTAACTAAGTAGTATTAAAATATTTCACTATAGACAAATTTCATGTGACTTTATACATTAGGTTAAGAATTTACTCAAAAAAAATAAGTGAAAAAATTTATTTTAAATTATTTTTGTTATCATTTTTTTCTAAAAAAAAAGTTAGTAAGTGTTAAAAAAATATATTACCATTATTTTTTAATAATACGTTTAGTTTGTTTTTAACAAGTTATAATTAATATGCAATTGTTTCACAAGTTTTGACTTTTTCGCAACTTAAAGAGTAAGTAAGAAAATTTATTTTAAATAATTTGTATTAGGAACAATTTTTAAAAAGATAGTAAATATTAGAAAAGCATATTACCATTATTTGCTAATAATACGTTTAGTTTGTTGTTTAATAGATTATATAATATAATAAGTATAACTGATATACAATTCTTTGACAAGTTTTAATTTTTTTTTGTTGCATATTACATTTTTCATTGATTTTTTTTACATATAATGATTATTTGACTGGTATTTAAGATTTGAGTACTTTGTTGCAAACTACAGTTTTAATTGATTTTTTTACATTTAATAATTATTCAATCAGGTTTAACGAACTGTACAAAATAATTTTACTAATTAGTTCATGAAAATGATATGAAAAAAACTAATACGATATAATTAAAACTTTATTATGCTATACATAAGTGGGAGAAAATGACGAGTTTTACATAATTTAATGCCAAATTTTGTTTATTATGCTTAAAAATTGACATATTTGTATTAATGTTATTGTAAAAAAATATATAATTCACTTTAAGGAATTTTCAAAATCAAAATAATAAATTAAAAAATATTAATTAGGTTGAGATTTTTTTTTTAATTCATATCATTTCATAGAGTTTAGAAGGATATATAAAATTATCACATTATAATAATTTTTAAAACTGTAGACGGAGTAGTACTATTATAAACACACTAACATCTTTTCTTATTTTAATAAAGCTTTATTTCATTAAATAATATAATTTATAATTATCCTTTAATTTAAATAATATTTATATTTTATTTATTTAGCTTAAATAATATAATTTCTAATTATTATTTAATTTAAATAATATTTAAAGTTATTTCCGATATTTTTGATGTAATGATGGTAAAAAAATTAGAAAAGAATAAATACTACTCATTTAGCAATTCTACCCTCTACTTTTCCGTCCCAAATTGGCATTTATCAACTCCCCAAATAAAGATGTCACATTAATTTTTGATTTTTATATAAAAATTCTCCGATTGTGTGACTTATCACAAAATATGGGTAAACCATGTACATGTTGCCCAACGTTAAATTTTTAAAATTAATATTAATATTAATATGATATTTATTTTTATAAAACTAATTTTAATATTTCTTTACCTCATCATAACTATAATAAAATTAATTTTATTATTCCTATACGTGCATCAAATGGGTGTGTACTAATTATTTGCAGAATTACAATTGACTTATTTTNGCCTAGAAGGGGACACTACACGACTACGCTACGCGGATGAGCAACACCCGCTAAGTCATGTTCCAACCAAATCTTAACCCCATTTGATGGATTGTGTAACCTCATATATCCTGGCGAACCCAACGCCGCTTGTGCAGCTAGATAATCGGCTGCGTAATTGGCTCCCCTATAATTGTGACGAATCACCACCTCTCAAATGCGCCTCAAGAGGTCGTCCTTGATAGCCAAATTCAGACCCCTATGCATCCCTTAAGTTTTTCATTGTTCAAGACCATTTAAACAATATTGGAGTTATCAACTTCGGCTAAGATTTTACGACCCTCTAGCTCTCACGCAAGTTGTAACCCATGGTATAAACCCTAAAGTTCTTTCCTGATAATTAAACAAAGGCCAATATTATGCATGAACCCACCAACCCATCTCCCATCCGAGTCGTGAATAAGACCTCCCACTCCGGCTAAACCCGACAATTTATCCAACGTCCCATCAAAATTGACTTTCCACCAGCCCGACTCCGGAGGCAACCATTTAATGAGTTGCCATTCACTCACAAAACATGTTCCTCACAACCGCCTATTAGACGAAATAGCAGCTTCGTAATTTTTTCCTTCTCTCATCTCTCTTCTCCCTATTTCATTCCATTGCAATCTAATTATCTCTCCAATCTCATGTTTAACATTCTATATAAATTTGATTCTTTCTATCATCTATATTTAATTCTCTCTCCAATTATAATTACTATATAACATCGGATTCTCTTTTCCTTTATATTTTTTTAATCTCATATTACTATGTTAATGGCGAATAAATAAAATAAAAAGTATATTACAAGTAAATTACCAAATGAGTTATAATACCTATAGAAAGATATTGTACGTATATAGTTCCAATATAAAACATGAACTAGATATAATTAAATATGAAATCTTATCAAAATAATATAGAATATAATTTTTATTTGTACTGTTAAAACACTGTTATAAATGGCTAACTACACCAAACATAAACCATATAAAAATATAAAGTTTATTTTCAGTGTATTATAGGTTTATAAACGATTATTTTACTATAGATTTATATTCAATTCATTTTAAGTTTATTATATGTTTATGAACCAATACAAGAATACTGATTTTAATAAATAGTTTATTTTTATTTTGTTATAGTTTTATAAATCAATACTTTTATACGAACAAAAACCAAACATTCAACAAATAAAACATAAAATACGACAAAACTACAAATAAAAATGAAACAAAAACCATAATATGCATAAATCATGAAAAATATCCTAAACAACCTATACAATAATCAACCAAAAAGCAGCAAATTGCTCCTTTATCGTCTCATTAATTTCCTCGTCCCTATCACATTCTGTCAAAATGTAAACCTTCTCCTTAATCTATCTCTCAATATTTTTTTGTGGAATATCATCGAGTTCGGAATGGAAGTCGTCATCGGCATTAGGATTGGTACTAATCGTTAGGATTTTTCTTTTATTAAGTCCAACGTAGGCTGACGTCTAGTCTCCTTCATGGAGTTTAATTTGTAGTTTCTTGTTGTCTCCTTGATAGAGTTTGTATCTTCGAACACATGTGTCATTTCAAGAGGGGTTGGTCTAGATTTTATTTGGTTCCTGTAGTGTCAGACTGTCTGTTAACACCTCGAATGTATTATACTGAGTTTCAAGTAATTATTATATTTGTTATTTGAAAAAAAAAAAACTATATATTTGATTTCATTCTAAGATTATCACAATGACAATACGTTATCCTGCCAAAAACAACGGTTACCATTAAGACAGAAATAAGGAATTACAGAAATAGTTTAAAATTACAATCAAAGGAACCCAAATTCAAATTCACAAGTAAGCATAACAAGTACACAACGAAAGAGCCACCAATATCGACCTAACCGTGACCGAGCCCGGGATCCGGCCATTATCCTTACGGATAAAAGCCGCATCATAAATCGGCAAATTTATCAAAACCAATACCGCACACAAAAGAACTTGCAAAGCCACATTTTCGAGAACAAAATCGAGCCCACTAACCGGAACCAATTTCATGAGCACCCAAAGTAAACAAAGGAGATTGATCATGGCCAGGGAAGTTAGAATTGTGATCATTGGTGACGTGGCACCAAACTCCATTTTCTCCCTCTCGTATCTGAATAAGGCGTCCTCATTCGACACCTTGGCCGATATTATGAAGCCCGAATCAGCACAGCCCACGAACTTCAAGAAAGTGTCGATCACTGCAAAGAGATATGAGCTTGTTCTCTTGTACAGCCACATTCTTTGATCATTCCACCACCCTAAGGCCGTACTCTCACAATAAAGATATTCACAAAAACTGTATGCATTCACGGCAACAGTCACGTATGCAAATGGGAAAAGCCAAATGCTTGATATCTGAGAAATTTTCAGGTAAAACAAAGAGTTAAATCTAATTGCAAAAATTTCAAAGGGTGTGATTATTTTGCGAAAAGCCCGTCATCAGTCAGACCTGAATGCAGCACATGAAAATTACTTACGGGGTGTTATTTGTGTGAATGTCCTCAAAGGACTCTTCATGAATTCTCAATATATAGGCATCGCCTAAGTTGTTACAATAACCCTAATTATGTACAAATAAGGAAATTACTTATACACCAAGTATTCACATATTAATCTACATATTATCACGGGGTATTTTATATTCAAGAAATTAAATGGATTTTTAGGTATATGGTTCCTTTTCCTAGACGCATTATTGCTTATTGAGAAGTGGTGATCACAAAAAATACCCTTGAAGTTTAGTCTAATAAGAAACTAATCCGAGCTATCTAACAAATTTCGATAAGCATGCAATTCCCTTCATAGTAAGCTAAGTCGAGGGACAGTTTTGTGATTTACAGCTGCTTAAGTCGAATGGATAAGTTTTATTGATAAAAAAAATGATACCTTTGGAAACAAGGGATGAGCTCTGAGTAGATAAAGTGCAGGTATGGTGGAGTAGTACAATGTAGCAAAGCAATTGACGGCCCAAAAGCAATACACAGAGTATCCCATTATCAAGCCAATATTTAATTTGCCAAGTCCATACCATAGAGGGCTATATTTTGAGAGGATAATCTGTAAATCCCCTTCAGACCATCTCTTGTGCTGAAGCAGTAGCTGATCAATGGTGGTCCCTGCTACACCTAAGAAGCCCTTCCTTTTAGGGTTGAAATAAGCTGATTTCCAGCCTCGGCATTGGATGGACAGCCCCGAGATCACGTCCTCTACTGGGCAACCATACTTTAGGCCCACCTGCATTAATCATCTCTATTTATTTTTTTAACTATTATCAAATTGTGTTTAAATATATATATATATATATATATATATATATATTTTAAATTTAAAACAATTCTTAAAGAATTATATTATTGGTTTTTTATTCAAAAAGACAAACTTTACCTGTAAGACTCAATCATAATAGGCTAGATAGATAAATTTATTACTTTTCAACTAGGAATGATAAATAATTTAAACCTCTTTGCCCCATTGAGTGTTTTTCTCGAATGTGCAGCTTGCAAGTTCTTTTATACTTTGTTCTATTTCAGAAGCATCGGTCTTTGGAACAGTGATTCCCTTCCACTCAAATGCCGACCCTTTGGTAAACTTTCTTCCACAGAGAGTGTCCCTTCTGTGAAAGCAGCCGGTCCCAATATACATAGGCCCTCCATAACCATCCAAACCATGAAACTCAACCTGAAATCTTATTAGAAATAAAATTTTAGTAGAAAGCAAGCGAAAATAAGTATGGGAGATAATGTTAAGAGACATGGTTCGTGATTAAGCACTCACATCAGCAACTACTCTCATGGAGACTCCATAAAGATCGTTCTTGGTGAGGTTGTGAAAGTTCTGTGGGAACTGCACAAAAGCAATCTCACGGCCCTTGTCTTCGTCCAAGAAGAAGCAGAGTGCGTCTCTAATCGATTGAGAGTTGTTAGAGTACATGTCACAGTCTACGTTTAGAATTATGGGTCCATTGCTGATTTCTGATGATACTCTTATCTGCGTGAATTCAATATATTATAAAAGTAAAAGACTTTATTTTTTACAATTACTTGTCTGATGAACTTCGCTTTTGAGTTAAGGACAAGTAACACCATGAAACAGTAAATATCGAGCATTAAGCTTTTTTCTTGTAATTATTAAACTCACCAAAGCATTCATCGCTCCCGCTTTGTAGTTATGAAAATGTTGGGGACGTTTTTCCCTAGCCAAATATACCAAAGTTGGTAGTCTACACCCTTCAGTGTCCGTAGCTTCTTCATCTCTTCCGTCTATGAGTATCTGAAGAATGTGAAACAAAACATCAAATCTTTCCCATATATAATGTCTTATCATATAGAAAAAGTAAGAATAATACAAAATCTTCCCTTGATGGTAACCAATTACAGGCAAACCCCTCCACATTTCAAACTTGTGATCGGTTTTGTATTTTATAACATAAATCTTCCATTTGAACATAAATAAATAACAATCAAAGGGTATTTGTAATTCTGAAAGATTTTCTTTTCTTTTTTCTTTTTTCTTTTGAACAATTGAAGTAAACTTCTAGAATTATTCAGAAAGTACGATTGCAGGCAATATGTGCGATAACCCACTTGCAGTACAGTATCATGATCAGTCTTAGACACAAAAGTATCCCAACTAGAAAAGCCTTTGTGTTCCAGAGATGCAGATTTGGAGATCCTTCCCAATTTACTTGCAAGTTCAACTCTGTTCTCCATCCCTTGATACAATTCCTAAACAGCCAGATTACAAAAACTTATTTACTGCAAAAACTTCATGTATTTGGCTCAACTTCATAGGAAATATCATTTGTTTTGCCAGTATAGAGCACTCAATACCTTGACTGAAGCCAAATGTTGTGCCTGGGATACTTCCAACTGGTCACACTCTGACCTGAAATGGGCTTCTGGTGATCGAGGCTCGACTTTAAATTTGTTGCAGTAAGGTATCCAATGCCTGGCAAAGTGGGAGGCTTCCAAAAGGGCATAGAAAGTCAAATCCGAGCAGCCATCATCAGATAGGTACACTGAGAGTTTATCCGGTGGGTAATCATAAGCCATTACTGATAAAACGGTGTTCACCACCATCATCGGTGGCTCGATTTTAGGATCAGCCGTGCAAACGAAAATGTCCACACGGGGCAGTTCATCCCCGTACCTGTTAATTAAGAGATGCACACCGCTTATTTATGCACGTTTTAAATTGTTTTATGCATCCAATTCCAGTTGCTTAATTTGGAAAATGTGGTCCAACCTGAAACTTACTAATTAAATGCAGAGACAACAAGCAGAATGTGTACTTCCTTTGAGAAAGTATTAAGGAACCAAAAAACCAAGTGCTAAGATCATAGTTCTAAACAAATTTGCAGGTCACGACTTTAAGCAAACAGGTAACATCTGCAGAAAATAGAGTAAAAAGAGGTGAAGAAAAACCTAAGTGAGAGCCTGTCCTTGAAAGTCCGGCGACGAACCCGGTTCCAGCGCTGGGCCTGAGTGAGGACCCAATAAAACCCGAACCAGATTTCCGCACCAAACATTCCTATCCACCCGAGCCTCCCATTTTCACCAGCCTGAGTTGCTCTGTAAACCCAAATGGAAACTATCCCTGCAAATACAGAAATCGCAAAGAGCTTGTAGATTGAGCTTCCCCTTGCTTTCTCGGTTTCGAAGAGTGGAGCATATGAACTGTGCGCCATGGTTTATGGGCGATGGATGGATGCTTCCAGCTTCAATCCATCTATGTGCACTATATACACACACTTGATAAAAAATGCACTTTCCTTTTTGTATATTCTACAAGGCAAGTAGGAAATGGTCATATTTCTGCAGTGGTCCCGTCGTGCAAGATTGAAAATTGTATTTCATATTGACAAAAAACGATTTGGATATGACCAAAAAGGATTTGGATTGATTTGAATATTGCAATAAGTTTGATTTTAAGTTGAGCATTTCAGCTTTCACGTTGATTTGCAGGACAAGGACAACAGACAACTTGTACTGAGATATAGTCAAAGAAACGCTTTAAGTAATATAATCATGTTATAGCCATTAGTATAAATAAATTCAGTAAATTCTGACTTATTTAGAATCAAGGGCGTGAGGTCAAGTGGTGACTGGCGGAAGGTGAAACTTCATTTGAAGCCAAAGATCACGGGATCGATCCTGACTATCGTGAAGAGTGTGAGTGGGGCATTGCACTCTCCCGGGGAAGATTAGTTTCACCCCTTTGAGTGGGATCCCCTAGGCGTGGTAGGCTTGTGCAGTTAGTTGGTGGACTGGTTGGTGAAGCCGTAGAGTGAATATGGGGAGTCGACAAAAAAAAAAATTATTTAAAGTTTTGATCGGTCAAATTCACTATTATGTGTAACTTGTGTTGTAAATAACTTATTTGATTAACTTTTTTAGACTAAAACACTAATATTGAAAAACTCGAGCATTTTGAGAAGAGATGGTCCGTATAGTAACATATTAACATAAAATTTTTAAAATAATTGTGCAATCCATTATTTGCCAAACATTTACTTAGATAGATTGACAAGGACTAATTTCTACCCAGCGGGGGATCAGAAGACCTAACATCACTTCTTGGTTGATCGCGTGCTTCATGGTCCGTCCGTTGCGGAGACTGGCGTAGGCCCAACTTTCTGCCTGGGATTTATGTTTGGTGGACCATGTCTTGAGAGATTTAGGCATTACATTGAGGCCCCTAGGTGTAGAGGGATCGTCGATACGCCAAAAAAGCTATGATCCCAGAAACGTTTTTGACAACCGAACAACAGTTATCTTGAGGAGTTGCCTCTTCGATTGAGGCATTAAATGAGGGGATGTAACATTTCATAATTAATATGATTCTTTTCGAGCATGTCTCTTGGGCTTCGTGCCTTAATGTGAAGTGGTGCAATGATTGGTGGAATTGGAAATGTCTTTAATAAATAGTGGGTTCCCCTTCAGTTGCCTGTATTGCATTTTTTAATTTTTGAAAAATAGTGAGCGTCTTCTCGTCTACCATCTTCCTTTCTTGTGCCATTGAAACAAATATGTCGGATGCGAGTGACTAAGAGGTGGAGGCAATTTTAAAGGGAGATCGCGAAAGCCAAGTCCTGACGCTGGAGGGTTGCTGACATTGTCTGCCGATGTAGTAGCCGTCAGATTAAGGGAATATAGAGATCTGCAGGCTTGCGAGCATCTTGTGGGACAAGAATTTGGTAAAGTTGAGGAAGAAGTACAAAGTACCATGGGTGGTGAAGATGTTTGTTCTGTACAAAGGGTGCCCATTGTCCTCTGAGGGAAAGTGTCACAGAGCATCGAGAATCCATAGTGTTTGGACTGAGATTTCCTCTTCTCCCGATAATATCTAAATATTTGGGGAATGAGAGATCGACATCAGTCAGGTGCATCCAAGCGCGGTGTATCATCTGTGCTCACTGATCATCATGTTTGTCAGCAAGGGGTGGCGACTCCAACCATGGAAGAACTAGACTCCGTATACATGTGGAAGACAACAATAGATGGATCGGGTTACTTTCATTTGGCACCGCGTGATAATAGGTACGTCAATTTGGTGAGGGATATACCGAAGTCTCGGCGTGAGAGGAAGCATGACTGGATCTAGATGGCAGAAGAGTAGAGGATGTTAGGGATATGTTAGGAATGTTGAATTTATGTAAGTCACGGACTATCTACGAACTAACCCTAGCGCAGCGCTAGAGACGAGGGTTCAACGCGTACCCGTTTAATATTCGCAGACTTTGATCTCTTTTGATCGTATCGTCTTGCTGAGTTCGTCCCACCTTTTCTCATTTCATCATGATTGTCTCGATGCGCTTCTCGATAGCCAAGTCGCGTATCGGACCGCCTAGGGGGTGTTGGACTGCTATCGGATCACTGGTGGGTCATTTTGGGTCACTTGGGTTGTTGTCGAGTGTCTGGTACGATTGTGGTGCGGTGGTGCACCCATTTGCCTGCTGGTGTCCCAGTGTTGCCGGGTTTGGCCGGGTGCTACTGAGTCTTACACGCAAGAGTTCTATGCTGCTCGTTTGGGGTTTCCTGCATGCGTCTTAGGTCTCTTGCGAATGCCTTAGGTCACATGCGTACGTGGGTGATGGCCCTGCATTTCACCTGCGCGATGGGTCACTGGAGACGTCGGGTTGCACAGACGGTACGCGCGACACCAACATGTCCCTTAATAAAGTCGTGTGTGTGCGCATACGCTACGCTTCTTGCTTGCCTGCGAGTGTTGCCAAGATTGTCGCACGTTACACGTGAATCTCACGTGCGGGCCGCGGCGCCTGCAAGTGACTCATGAGCTCGCTTGCATGTTACACGTCCACACGATGAACGCACTGTCCGTGCGTGACAGCACGAGGTAGCACCTGCACCTATGCATGGACGTCTCTAAGAAGCTGTGACCGATCTGCTGTGGGCTGCACCTGATCAAGGGCTTCAGCCAGTGCCTGTGCACGGCTGCGGCTCACCGGCCACCGGCTGCCCGTTTGATATGGCCAATCGCTCTGAAAACTTGGTTTGAACTCTGTGGGATGTCATTAATTGTCATGGGCTAATCGTCGACAGCTTCGGGGTGATTCTGAGGTTATACTTATATATATTTATCTACCTTAGTTTACCTTAGATCTCTGTTGTATGGCTCGACATCTTCTCCTTTCGTCTTGGTGGGCAACAATCACGGAGATATCTCAATTGAGATTCGTAAGAATGAGAGGGTGGCTATACATGAATATGCGTGAGTCTCTTCGAAATTCCAAGAGATGTGATGTATTTATAGGCTACAATATGGACCCTAAGAAGTGCTAAATATGGTCTTCCCATGTTTGGGCCTAACTGTAGGTCAAGTCCACTCTGCTTAAACTTGAATAATATTTCCGTTCACTAAAGAAATATTATTGTACTCCCCATTAAGCGCCCAAATTATATTTGAGCCTCTAATAATAATTACCTGATTTACCTCCATGTGTTTAAGATATAATATCCGTTAATTGACTTAATTACTGACGATATAATTAATTGACTTATTGAACCAAGATTAGTACCACTCAAAACTTTATTGTTATGTCAAAATAAATTCCACATGCCTGGTACAACAGGTCACCCGATAAGGCTACAATGCCAATTAACGTGTCGAGGCGTACACATTACGAGCGCAACAGGTTGCTCGGTGAGGCCACAATCCCAATTAGTGCATCAAGCGTACGCACGTCGGGCACAACAGGTTGCCTAGTGAGGCTACATTGTCATTTAATGTGTCGAGCATACACATGCCGAGCACACAAGTTTCTCACTGAGGCCACAATGTCAATTAATGTGTCGAGCGTACACATGCCGAGTACAACAGGTTGCTTGATGAGACCACAATGCCAATTAGTGCATCCAGCGTGCTACAATGCCAATTAATGTGTCTAACGTACACATGCCGAGCACAACAGGTTGCTCGGTGAGGCCACAGTGCCAATTAGTTCGTCATGCGTACGCACGCCGGGAACAACATGTTGCCTAATGAGGCTACAATACCTATTAATGTGTCTAACATACACATGCGGAGCAAAATAGGTTGCTCGGTGAGACCACAGTGCTAATTAGTGCATCGAGCATAGGCACGCTGGGGTCAACAGGTTGTCCAGTGAGGCTGCAATGCCAATAAACGTGTCGAACGTACACATGTTGAGCACAACAAGTTGCTCAGTAAGGCAATAAAATGCCTATCATAAGAGTCAAAAAAGATAATCGCCTCGTCTACCAAAAATATTTTGAAAAATAACTTGATCCAGTTCATATCGAATTAACAACTCAAACCAAGTGGCCTAAGCAACCAAGGTCGGATTCTTAAAAACACTTGGTGGAGAGTAAATTTTCAAAAAAACAAGATCATAACTAAAAAACAAGCATTCTTCCAAAAATTAAAAAACAAAAAGTAAAAAAACATTCAGAACAAAGAAAAAATAGTAGAAATAATGTTTTTCGACCACATACGGTCACTTCAAAATCAAGGGCACGTAGGCCCAGCCAAAAATCAGTTTATAAAAACCCGAAGCAGCTCAAATAAGGACCTACGAGTTTACATCTTCTGCAGGGGCGTTCAGGTGGTTCTCGCAGTCGCCTCAGTCCTAATCTCCTGCACACCACCATCGGCAGACCCTTCAGCCTCGGGATCAATCTCACGTTGGCAGCCTCAGGATGCCCAACCATTTCGTCCGCACTGTCGAAAAGGTTGATGGCTTCTAGCTCCTCCGTTCTCGGCACCATTCGATAAGAATGATAGCCAATTATCACCTCACCCAAGCTCGACAACTTTGTGTTCCATGCGCTAACGTGATACCTCTGCAAGTGAGTAGTCACGTCGGCTGCCAACCCTCCATGTCTCGAGTAAGGTCACTCCTCATCGTCGACCTTGATCACAGATAACTCATCCTAGTCCGATACCTCGAGCTTCGCAATCTTGCGGTGGAGGATCTCGCAAAGTACCCGGTCCCGGCAGGTCAAAAAGTTGGGCCAGCAGCCCCTCATTCTCTTGAATCAAGTCGGCCTGTCTTTTCACTAATGCAGCCGTTTTCTTGGCCCACGCCTTCTTCTCAGCCTCCAGAGCAGCCATTCTCTGCCTAAGATTGGTCGTTTCCACCTCGAGCTTTTCCTTGAAAGCCTGGTGGGCCGCCCTCTCATCATGAAGACTAGAAACCATAAGAGTCGTTTTTTGATTCGGTATGTCCTTGAGGTCGATCTCCTTCTGCACTTGGTCCTCGAGGGAGCGGATCGTCCCAATACAGACCTTATGCTCGTCGATCACCGGTTTGGCCCCCTTCATGTACTTCATTGCTCCCTCATGGGCGTGGACTAGCCCAACCAGACTTTGAGCAATGGAACCGACAATCATCTGTCAAGTAAATGACAAGCCGCCCACGGATAGTTCCGTGTTCAAATCCCAACTGAGCATAGATATTTGTCGCCTCAAGGACCTGACTTGGCAGGTGATACTTGGTCAGAATCTTCTCATCGCTAGTGACGGGAATATCCCTCTTTGCTGAAAAGAAAACACCAACTTGTTAGCACATAAAGAGAACCATTAGAAGCCAAAATGACGAGAAGGGAAAAAAGACATACGTAAGCCAGTCACAAACTCAGTCGGTATGCCCAAAAAACGATCGGCTAACCACTGGCCTCCGACCCAAAACCACTCCGGCTAAAAGTCATGGAGGGTGCCAGGCAGATTGTAGACTAGCTCCATATCTATCCTGGGATGAACCGAGCAATAATAGTTCTCGGTCATCTTTCCCGTCTCCTTAAAGGCAAACAACGCCCGAATCTCTTCACCGATAGAATCCGACCATCCTCTATCCCTAAATATGGTGATCATGCAGATAATTTTGGCCATGGCAAATGGTGTGGTTGGCTAATGCCGACCCCCACATGCTGAAGAATTTCTGTCAGGATGTCAAACAAAGTAAACCGAAGGCTCATCAACATGTTTTTTCGAATAACCCCAATGTAGCCTGGCGGCGGGGAGTGGACCCTCTCCCTCGGGTAAGGTGAAAAGATGCGAACTTCCAATACGAACTGAGCTTTGCCTCTCAACATGACAAGGTCGGCCTCGTTAAATATTGAAGGCGTATTACATACCTTCAACTCACTAGGCTCCAACCACACACGAGCAGGTCGGCACCAACAGCTTTTTGGCACGGCCATAACCTCCTTAAGCATCATGTCAGTCTCACGGTCATCCCAGATCAAAGGGACCATTCCCGACCGTGGGTATTCCCTCGAACGACCTCTTCTCCAGACCCATGTCCACTCTGCCATCGTCAGTCAAATCAATAGGCTCGTTCAGGTCAAGGCCGTCGGTGCCGCCCATACCCCTCGCCTGCGACTCCGGCGTTGAACCCTCATCTGGCTCGGTGGCCGTCTTCACTTCCGATTCCACCATCCTCACCGTCGGCACTGTCGCCACTTATTCAGCGACCTCTGACATCGATTCAGCCGCGGATGAAGATGAATAAACTACCATCCCACCAGCTTCGGGGATCGTCCCATCGTCGACGAAGTCCACCGTAACAACCACGCGTGGGGATGTCGACATAATAACAAAATAAAAGTACAAGATTTAGGTTAGATATTAAGACTACCGAAGGAGGCAGAGTCCATATGAACACTGGGAACATGCTAATGGAGAAAGTCGGTTTCTTCTCTGGAAGTTTAAAGGGCTCAAAAATCGCAAAGTGAGAAAATGTCTGAGAAATCCCTAAAACCCTATATATATACGGAAGTCCTAACAAATGAAACGGTGTTGTCTGTTCATATTCAAAACTCAAAAAGATCTAACCTGTCATATCTGAAAGGTTAGGGGAGAATCAACTAACGAATTTGATGTCACGTGAATGGACGATCAAAATGGCGCGACCCTCGGAGAAAAACCCAAGCGTTTCAGACACGCCACAATTAATGTGAGTCTATTCATGATACATCACCACAAAATTTGACCGCACGTCGCAACGCGGCAAATTAAAACTTTATATTTTCCTTAACTAACCTCTACCAACTAGCAGTAGTGGCGAGCAAGGGTCGATCCCACGAGGAGTGTGAATCAAATTGTGATATTCTTGTATTAATTGAAATTATGAAAACGATAAATGGGGGGTTTTGAATTATAAATCTAATCTATCTAAGAATGAAATATAAATAAGAAAACAAAAATAAAATAAATTAAGAGAAAGCTTCTAGTTCACGGTTCCGTCTACACCCTCGATGACTCGTCTAATCAACTTTGGTATCAAATCTCGCTATCCTATGGAATTACTAGCCCTTGGTAACGACACGGTCTGTTACCCGAATTTTTCCTTATTTTTAATTTAACCGCGAGACGCTCTACGATTAAACCTGACTTCTTGTACAGTTCAGAAAAACGTTTTCAAGATTTAATACAATTAGCCTCTTTACGAATTAGAAAAATAGACTAGACTAAGTAGTGAACTCAACTGCGTTCGTTCACTTAAATAGGCCGTGTTATCCCCGGTAATTACCGTCTTCCGGTAGCCTCTTATGAATTAAACACAACAACAATTACGGATTGAAGGTTAATTCAGATGTAGATATGAAAAGCCTAATCTAGGTGATCAATCTAAATAAAACTCAACACATCATGGTTAATTATTCAAAATAACACAAACAATTCCAAAAAGATATTGAAATCATCAACCATATAAATCAATCAAAACATCGTCAATCGTAGGGTTTGACTTCCCCGGAACTAGAAATAAAAACCTAGCCTAACATAATAAATAATAAAAGAAAGAGAATAAGAATATCCCCTTTCGTGCGTGAGTGCGGCTTCCCTCCGCGATCTATCGGCTTCTCGCGTATCTCTTTTCCCGTGCGTCTGCGTGACTGATTCTCTGTTGCCGCGTTCCTTTCTCTGCGTGGATATCCCCGATAGTGGCTGCTGTGCGTGAGTTTCTGTTGGCGTGAATAAATAGTGGTTGCCCCTTTAATTCCTAAAAGCCTCCAATGAAAAGTAGTTTTGCTTATTGAATGACTCTTGCTCCACAATTAATTTCCTTACGTATGTGGCTAAAGTCTCTTTCTCTCTCCTTAGTTGCCAAAATTTGTGACTCTCCATTGCTTGTCCTCCAGCACGTTGATTTTAATTGTGGAGTCAAAAAATCCTAATCTCCAAGTCACCCAACTAATTAAATTTTAATTACATATTGGGCCCTTTTGCACATATGGGATGAAAATGGGATGGTATGGGGCCGACTATGGGGTACCTCCGTATTCTGCAGGCTGGAATTTCGTTTATTGATACATCGCCCGTAAAAATACTCCAATATCCTAAAAATTAACCACAAAAATATCAAAGTACAAATCCTTCCAAAGAAATGAATAAGTCGGAGAACATACAAGTGCGGCAAATTAAGCATATATAAATACGCTAATAAATATATAAAATACACACTTTTTCTGACTAATCACATCACCAGCACACAGAGAACCTGCGCAAGTTAGATGCACGCGGCCCATGGAGAACGGATCTTGGCCAACTCGAATAACCACTCTAAAAAAGACGACCTCCGAAGAAATGTTCAAACACCTCCATCTGAGCTCGGGGGCCTGTATGTTGGCATCTAAGTTGGTATAGAACAGTTTAGAGAAATCCAGAATGCAGGACTCCCAGACCAGTCTCGTTGGACGTGACGCCCAACTCGACCTCATCCCACAACAATAGACAATCTGAACTTGAAGACTGGCAGACAAAGTGACAACGAGCAGGTGTAGAGTCCGGGCTCGAAGTCAGGAAGAAAGTTTAATCACGAAGTTAAGGAGAGAGCCCGAGCTCAAGACAAAAAAGAGAGAAGCCCAAATTGACGAAGTCATGTCGGAAGTTCGATCTCAAAGATCTCAGGAATCAAAATTCAAAGAAGTGCACCCCACATCAAAGAATAATAAAATAATGACCACTTGCAATATAATGATAGCCGATGGGATGTGTCAACCAACTATGTAGACCTACGACCTGTAGGCTCCTAAAGCATCATGTCCTCATTAAGGACTCGTCAATTGACATGTAATGGTCGATAATCATCATTTAAGAGTCAACTACGCCTCATTTAATGTCCGTCATTCTAGTTTACAGTGCAACATGGATCGATGAACAGTAGGGGAATAGCACTTGGGAATGTTTAGCTATAAATAGTCCTAGGTTTCATTTATGGTGGGTAAGGTGTAGTAAGCAAATATGAACAAGGCCAACCATAAAAAATAACCGAATGCTGCTTGCAAATAGCCAGAAAACTGTAAGAAAAAACAAACACAATTATTTGCAATAAATTCATACAACAGCCTAAAGGTCCGACCTCGAAGTTCTCAGAGGCCGGCCTCATTCAAGCCTAAAATTCTCTACTTTCACCATCCAGTTCTGTTTTAATTTTACGATTATTTCTCCAATCTGTAATTGATTCTTGATTAACCATTGATACAAACCCACATATCAACAGTATAATACATCGACAAATAATGTAGGTTTATGCCATATTTCTAAGTTTTTTATGTGAAAAATCAGACAATCAATGTGGTGCATAAATTATATGAATAATATACTAAACATTTTCTTCGGATATGCAATTCATGATATGGATCAACGAAAAAAAAGCGGATAGTACTAAATTATGCGGCTTTCGATTTGGATGTGCGATTCTTAAATACGAGAATATGTTATGCATAATCGTTAATTATACGGCGTTATAGATTTGTATATGCCAGTCGTAAACTATGCAAACATTTGACGCATAATCATTAAATATGCGACGTTTGATTTGGATATGCGATTCCTTAATATGGGAAACGTTATCGCATATGGTATAGAAAACGGTATATTTGGATATGCGAGACGTAAACTATGTGAAAACATATCTCATAACAAAAAAATGCGACGTTCGATTTAAATATGTGGTTCTTAAATATGCGAATTGTTTGAATTTGATATGAGAGACACAAACTATGTGAAAACATGTCGTATAACATAAAATATGCAACATTTGATTTGGATATTCAATTCTTGAATATATGAAAAATTCTCTCATATGGTAAATTATGCAGTGAATTTGGATATGCGAGCCGTAAACTATGCAAAAATATGTCGCATGCTGAAGGAATGTCTCTGAGGGAGTCATTCCAAGTTGCAGCTGTGATTGAAAAGCTGCCGCCGGGTTGGAAAGACTTCAAGAACTACCTCAAACATAAGAGGAATGAGATGAGTCTTGAAGACCTGGTTGTTCGTCTTCGTATTGAGGAGGACAACCGTAATTCATCTGGAAAAGCTCAGATGATGGAAGCTCGTGCTAACTTGCTGGAGCAATGAAACTCGAGCAAAAGGAAGTCCCTTGACAAAGGGAAGCAATCTGCCAAGGTTTGGAAGTTTACCGGAACTTGCTACAACTTTGGAAAGCCAAACCACATGGCGAAAGACTGCAAAAGGCCAAAGAAGGCTGGGCCAAAGAAAGGTAAACCGAGTGCCCTTGTGGCTGAACACGGCACTGTGCCGGGTGAACTGACCGACTTTGATATGTCGGTTGTGGTGTTTGAAGCAAATTTGGTGGATAACCCAAGGGAGTGGTACATCGATACTGGTGCCACTCGTCATGTGTGTTCCGAATTATGCAATGAATTTGGATATGCGAGTCGTAAACTATGCAAGAATATGTCGCATAATTATAAAATATGAGACATTCGATTTATATATGTTATAACAAAATATTGAAAAAGTTCTCGAATATGGTAAATTATGCGGTGAATTTGGATATACGAGTCGTAAACTATGAGACAATATGTCGCATCATCATAAAATTACGACGTTCAATTAGGATACGCAATTATATAATATGCGTAAGTATTTTGCATATTTGTTAACTATGTGTTCGATTTGGACATGCGAGACGTAAAATATGCAGTTGTCCCATAATTATTAAATATGCTGCATGAATTTGGATATGCGATAAAAATATATGCGAAAAAAATTCGCATAACAAAAATTATGCGGTGGATTTGAATATGCGATTGATAATTATGTGAATGTGTTTTGTATTGTTAATTATGCGTCTAGCTTGGATATTCGTTAGTATATATACGACAAATAATTATTTGGTTCATTTGAATAGGCGATTTTTATATTGCTTATAGTTTCGTCAACTATGGGGACAATAAAAGGAGTTGTTATAAAATAACTAGTATTTGATCCTGTGCACATGCACAAAAATTTAAATTATTATAACTTATAAGTTACGTGCATGTGTATAATTGTAAAATTATAAGTTAAATAATAATATCACATTTTATAAATTTTGTTGTTAATAAAAATAAACATCATAAATATTCAAATTCATCACTATATTTATTATATAAAATAAAATAGGTAATTATTTTTCATTAAATTCAACTAATATAATGTACAATTTTGCATGAAAAATTTAAATTTGAATGAACTGCTGTAAAGATTTCTATTACAAAAGATGACTTTTCTTATATATATTTTGCGTTGTATCTATAACATATCAATACTTAATACTTTTGCATGTAAATAGTCAGCATATAAATTAAAAAAATATTTTTAACCATTCAAATTTATGGGTTTAAACATTATCTTGTAACCAAGCAACAATTACATTCTCCAAATATAGAGAAATAAAAAACGGTTATTGCTTGCAACTGTTACAAATCCAAAATATAGTAAAATATAGGTGGGTGATTGTATGGAATAAATTAAAAGTAAAAAAATATTGTAACAGTTTTTTGATGAGGTCATAAAATTTTTTATTAAATGCAACCTATTTTTATTAAATGATCTCATATTATTATTAATTGAAGGCTGAATAAAATTAAATGAATATATATATATAAAGAGGAGCAACAAAGCATTAAATTATATTATCATACATTAAATTTTATTCTCCCTCCAAAATTTTCAACATTCAATTTTATTTTTAAGTTACAAAATTGGATTTAAATTTTAAGTCACACTCACTCATAAAAATGACCGGGTGTATTAGCATAAAGAAAATGATTGCAACGACTCTTCCATAGCAATTACTTGATCAAAATCAATTTAAGGAATTATTTTTTTAATTCATATTTTTTTTATGAATTAAATTATAATTTATTTTTGTTTTTATTTATATTATTATTTTTTTAAAGTATTCTTTTCTATGCAAATGCACATGTTGATTATTAGTAAATGTGTAAAAAAAAGTGCATGTATTAATAGGGTTTAAAAGTAATTTGCCCTATACTCTACAACCTTATCAATATATAAGTTGATCCTTATCTCATTTATGAATCTTATTTATATTACACATGAATTTGATAATATAATCTTTTATGCAACAATACGAATTTATATTTTATTCAATGTGAATAACATGACATAAAACAAATCCATATAAGATGTAAATTGCACAACAATTGATTACCACTAAACATAATTCTTTTATTTAAAACCAAAATAAGATAAGAATGTAGCAGACTACGTACAACAGACCTAACCCCAAAACTTCTGATCTCACAATTTAAAGAATGTTCCAAATATTGCACTAACACAGTACAAGGTACTGCAAAATATTGCTAACAAAAATACAAAATATTGCTAACAAAAATACAGAAGGTAGAAAAAAAAACTAGTATTGGAACATTTAAATTAGAACAGCGGCCCAAAGAGTAAGCCCAGTAAGAATAACTGAAGCTTCATATACAGAGTTCCATCTGGCGGAGGATGTCTCATCTGCCGCAGGCCCCTGAGCGCTTTCCGGCGTTGCGGAACTCGAAGGGACGCCGGCAGAAGGAGCGGCCGCCGCCGGTGAACTTGCCGGCGTGGGGCTGCTCACCGGACTAGGTGGAGGGTTCGACGGAGATGGGCTCGCAGACGGCACACCTGCCGACTGATTAGGCGGCGCCGGAGATACCGCCGGAGAAGAAGACGGGCTGGCCTCTGGAGAAGTAGCCGGCACCGCTGGAGAAGCTTCTGGAGACTTTGACGGGGATGGACGAGGGCTCGCCAGAGAATGTGCCGGCGCAGGAGATTTTGCCGGCGGCGAGTGGGTTGGGAAGGAGCCGGAGGGCGCTGGAGAAGGTGTGCCATTAATGGACTGTGCATCGGCGGAATATTGGTTGACAGATAAGAGCAGGAAAACGAAGGCAAATAATTTGCTCATTTCCCGAGACTGAATATTCCGGCGACTGAGATTTTCAGAATGTTTGGTTGGGAAGAGAATTAGTTAATTAATATTGATAATTGTGCACTGTTATCTGATGGGATTTTGGGTAAGAGAGGTAAATAAATATAGGTGAATTTGATACGAAACGATGCGTTGAGAAGGATTATGACCGTTGGGAGAGTTGTGGGGTCCATTTGTTCCCGTTTGATAAAAGGTAAATATAACCGTTGCACAGTTATGTCACCGGCTGTGTCTAATCTTATGACGATTTGTTGTTTTTTCACTTTCATGAATGAACCACCAGTTCACCACAATGTTTTAATCTAATACTTTTCATTTTACCGTTACATGTGCGTTATATCTTAAAATAAAACACAAATGATGCAATTAGTCTATCTAATTATCATTCACATTCATCACAAACAATCATACATGTATAAATATAAAATATTGCAGGAGCAAATAATATTATGATTGATTGTATAAATTTAATGTGGTACTGCATAAACATATATAATCTAAGATAAAGTGATACTAGAATTGAGGATGACACAATTTTTAGGTGTTTCAAAATTAAGGACCGAAAACGGGCTTCATTCTCTCTAATTTCCCTGTAGCAGGAAACCCTTCCCTCTAATTGGCTCGGTGCGCGCCTCTCCAACGACGGGAGTTCCTCAGCCGTGAAGTTTTGTCCAACACCTAGGATGGCCGAGGCTCGCCTGGAGGTCGACGATTCCCTCGTATGAGTGGTTTTCCTCTGCTTCAGGTGGCCACGGTCGGACCTTGTCGGGTTTCTCTGGCTTCTCGACGGCAGTGTTGCGGTCGGCGGTGTTGATGGTCGCCCTTGCAGCGGCCGAGACTGAGCTATGGCTCTCTCCCTTTGGGTGGTGTCCGACGCTTGGGGCTGAAATCAGAGTTTCTAGCGAGCTTCCCGATGAGGTGGCGTTAACCCATCTGCCAGTGTACGACGCGTTGCTTTTGGTGGCGAATCTTGATTGTCGATTGCGGCGGGTGGTTGGGGTTTGGGACTGGTGCTTTGGTTTCCCCGACTCCTGTTCTGCCCTGTTGTTTGGTAAGCAGGGGCCACCGGCGGGTGTGGCCTTGACTTCGGTCGTTCGGTGGCAGTCACCTGTTGGGCTGGGGGAACTTTGGTGCAGGTCCTCTAGTGCAGTTCAAGTGGTGGCCTTCTGGGAAGGTTTTGGGTCTTTGGTCCAGTTCTAGTTAGCCATTATGGGAGTTTCTTCTAGTTCCATGATTGGGCCGAGGAGTTGACCTTCTTAAGTGGTTGCCTTAGGTGTTGGATCGCTTGGAGTGTTTAGGAGTGGCTCCTTTGCTAGTGGGAGGACTTTAATCTAACTATTAGTTATTTTTCCTGTGCTNTGTAGTTCTCCTAACTAGATTCAACTGGGTAGCTGATTTTTTGGGTTGTTTAAGTGTGGTTTAGTATGTAAATTAGGTTGTTATTTATAAAAGTTTATTGATCCGAAAAAAAAACTACATCAAAATTAAATGTTGTAAAATATGTATGCCTAACATATTTATCACAAGCTAACATGTTAAGTCATTCATAGTAAATGCTATTCTCAGAAAATAATGTATCTAAATGTCTTATAATGTTGTATGTGAATTTCTCTGGACTGGCCCACACACCCTCTGGGTCGTGTCACTCTCCATTGTGCCAACATCATTCTAAGCCCAGAGTTCCAAGAGGAAGACCAAACGTTGTATGCCAACCCACAAGTATCTTGTCGATCCGATTCTAGCCTTAGTGTCTATCCACCAATTGATGCGCAATGTGAATGAAACTGGTAAAGTAACCGCCTAACCAGTCCCATCGTCAAAACCAACTTCGACACGTATCACGCACGAGACTCTACTTGACATGTGCTCTTTGTTAGTTTGTATACTAAAAGCTTGACTTTATTTAGAAACGTTTCTTTTCAGTCCATTTTTGAATGTGAATCATGTTTAGTTAAAAGTGCTTGTTCTTTTATTTTACATTGTAAATAATTTAGTTCGATGTGGCAAACAGAAAATCATACTATCAGTTTCTTGTAAAATATAAAGTATGGCCCACTACCTAGATTGGATTGAACAAACTATTGTGAAAGGTTGTAGAGTGATTTCAAGTTAGTTTATTTTCACCAATGAATTGCACCAGTACATCTCGGATGTATTGAACGAATCACAAAGAATAGAATTATTTTATACTAACCAAGTAAATAATCTAGACCTTAGTTATTGCTCGTACTCTTAAGGTGTAAGATAATGAATGGACGTGTGCATTTGATATTTGTTACTTTAATTTACAATAAAGTGTGATCCAATTATTGGGTCAGTAGACTGGGTCATTGGTAATATTATTAAATGCATATTGTTTTGTTGAGATTATTTACATTCACTTTATCTCGGTGCACTGGTTGATGACGTTCTCAAAATGAGCCCAAGGCGATTTATTATGTCAAGCCATGCAGACAGATTAAGTTCTAACATAATATGAAGGTTGAGTGGTACTAGTTTTGGTACAAGAAGTTGATTAATTATACTGCCAATAATTAAATTAATCAACGAGCATTAGATCTTAAATAAAGGAAGATAAATCAAGTGAATAAATCTGGAGACAAATTAATTATTATTCGTGGTTGATTTAGGAAGTTCACTAATATTCCTTTAGTGGAATGAAATATTATTTGTGTGTGATGAGTGTAGGTAGAGTGTAACGCTCCACTTATCTTTAGAAAACACTAAGTTTTCAGAAATAATTTGAACTTTTCAAAAACTTTTTAACTTTAAAACTCTTCTCGGGCACTACTAAAAAACTCTTTCTTTGTCTAAACTTGCTGAAATTGATTTTTCCTTTTTAAAATCTTTACTTAAGCCTCACACTTAAGTTCTTAGGGAACTCACTTCCCAAACTTCTATCTTTGCTTCTTAATTATTCGAGACATAATAAAACTTGTAATTATATGAAGTCTCAAAACATCATATTCATAGTCTCAATCTCAATCTATGAAATAAACCGAAAACAAGCATCAAGTCTGAAAAGTCTGCGTAAGCATAAAATAAATAGCATAAATGGACCACCCTCACCCTTTCGTGTTCGCCGCCAACTTCTCAACCTGAAAGGTGGAAAATAGTGGGGGTTGAGCAAAACACTAGCTCACCGTGGGATCATACTATGCGATTATTCAATATAATAACAGATACCATAATATTAGTATGAACATGAATAAACTGATCTTATTTGGTTGCCTCTCACAGGCAGGGTTAACTGATTTTCCTGTCACAGGCACTGCCCCTTACAAGCAGAATATAACTAATTTGTCCCTCACAGGCGAGAATACTCACATACATACATCAATCATAATATCATGTGATTATAAAGAATAAGACATAGTATAGAAACACCCCACCTTAAATTGGATGAACGAATATGTTGATGTCTCATTGAAAAGCTCGAGGGCTCGACTCTCGAAATATTCATTTTAAGAATTTAACTTACATAAATATCTCATTTTTCTTGATAATTAATAAATTACAAACTTAAATAAAATTTATTTATCTTAATGATTTCATAATTGATATAATAAATTAGATTAATCTTGAAACCCTTGACTAAGGGTAAAATAAGGCTTGAAAAAAGGTTCTCGGAGCTAAGATCAAGGTTCGGCTCGAAAACAGGTTCACCGACACGCGGCTCGGTGCTGGCTGAGGTCTGACCGCGTCTGGTACTGGTCGCCAGGCTGCGGGTGGCGTAGGTTGCATGTGCGCTTCCTGCTCGACGCGACCCAGGGCTACCCAATACGCTGCGGCCTAGCCCTGCGACGTGTCAGACCTAGGTCTCTGGCGCTGGGAACCTTGACTGCCGGAACGGGTTTGCTTGATAGGCTACGAGTCTAAGGCTTGCGCAGAGTTTAGCAATTATAATCCTTTTAAGTTCGTTTTGGAGATGTCATCACCCTAGTGCACAAGTGACCGAGTATAATCAACAACACACCATGTAATTATTATTTTCCAACCCACCGAGCCTACTGACTTAACGAATAAGTCTCACACTTTGATGAATTAAGGAATTAATTATTTAAAACACGTGTATGTTATTATCATTCGGGTTTAGAGTACTAGTGATATCATGATGTTTAGTTTATTTAGTGGGCCAACATAAAATAAACTTTTTCTCTGTGGTCCAATTCAATACACACAAAGTGTACTAGTATAATTTATTAATTAAGAAAAGATTAAAAATCAAAATTATACTATAACCATCCCGATAGGTTTGTCCATTCCTATCTCGGTTACGAACCTTATTTATATTGTACAAAAAACCGATAATATAATCTTATATGCAACGATGTCAGATTATATTATCTTCAATGTCAACACCAACACTGGAAGGATTTTTCTCATCCTTGGCAGCATCATCTTCTTCGTCATCGGTCTCTGCTAATTTAGTGAGCTCTTGCTGAATCATGTCCCTTATGTCTACTTTCCTAGGACTCAGATCGGCATCAAACTGCTGAGCTGAATGGTAGAAAAGACGATTCAATATCTAAATGATAATGGTAAGAGCAATAAAATATTTGCAGACTGAATTCCAATACCATGGAGAGCTTCAAAAAATTATTTGTTTGTTGAAAAGCTTATTTAGGATAGAAGGACCGTCGTTTGATGTAGCATCTTATTGAGAAGTCGATGTACAGTATGAATTGCATTGGTGAATTTATCATCCCAAAATCTAATAGAAGTTCTTAGTTAGTACATGTTTAAGAAAAATTCAGGGAAAAACTTACCAAGTAGATTAATAATGTCGGTGAAGGTTGCCTGAACAAAGAGAGAGTATTATCATTTAAACAAAAACACTGATGAATAAGAAACTATACAATGATGGCATTAGAAACTAAATTGGAAAAATTAAGATAATCCCACATTTCACTACCACAAAAAAAGTAACAAATGAAGGGGGAAAAAAAAAAAA